>JAVJIF010006272.1:0-236474 GCA_038442645.1 Agave tequilana | reverse complement strand
TAAAGTATTATAAAATGATGTTTGAAATTAAAATCGGTCAAATACGGATGGTAATCGGAAGATACGGTCAAAGGGCCGATTACGTAACTAAGTACGTATTCCGGGAAAGGGGTATTACAATCTACCCACCTTACAAAAATTTCGTCCTCGAAATTTCATAAGGTGAAAGATAACAGGAAGAGCAACAGATAGATATGGACACAATGAAAGATAACGGTAAAGACGAGAGTAGAAGGAAAGAGTCTTACCAAATCAAATGAGAAAAGTTGGGGATAACGCTCCCGGATAACGTCCTCTCGCTCCCAAGTGGCCTCCCCTGGTGCATGCCTGCTCCAAGACACCAACACCAATGGAATAGCCCTGCTCTTCAGTGTCTTGACACTCCTGTCCAGAATGGCCAACGGCTGCTCTTGGTATGATAAATCTGGTTGAAGCTCCAGCTCGGAATGATCCAGAACATGGCTGTCATCCCTGACATACCTCCTCAACTGAGGACGTGGAAGACATTATGCACCCCGTCCAAAGATGGCGGCAACGCCAATCTATAGGACACATCTCCCACACGATCCAGGATCTCGAACGGGCCAATATACCTCGGGCTAAGCTTTCCACGAGCACCGAACGGATAACTCCCTTGGTAGGTGATATCTTCAAGAACACATGATCTCCGGTCTGAACTCCAATGGCCTCCTTAAAGTGTCAGCCCAACTCTTCTGCCTACTCTGAGCAGCCCTAAGATGATCTCTGATAACCCTGACCTCTCTGTAGTCTGAATCAGCATCTCCGGCCCCAATAAACTCCTCTCACCGGACCTCATCCCAGCAAATCGGTGATCGGCACTTCCTACCATCAGTGCCTCAAAGGGTGCCATCTTAATACTGGCCTGATAGCTGTTGTTGTATGAAAACTCAGCAAGTGCAGATGGTCCTCCCAAGATCCTCCGAAGTCCAACATGCAAGCCCTCAACATATCTTCAAGGATCTGGATGGTCCTCTCAGATTGTCGTCTGTCTGCGGATGATAGGAAGTACTGAACTTCAGACGAGTTCCCAGACTCGCTTGGAGACTCTCCCAGAAGTGAGATCTGAATCTGGTGTCTCTATCTGATACAATACTCACGGAACTCCATGCAGACGAACCACCTCCTTCATATACTTATCCGCCAGAACCTCTGTCGACTGACCAACCAGGAAGGGTATGACGTGAGCAGACTTGGTGAGGCGATCAACGATCACCACACCGCATTATTACCCTTAGGACATCCGAGGCAAAGCTGTCACGAAATCCATAGTGATGTGCTCCCACTTCCACTCGGGTATCGGCAAAGGTTGAAGAAGTCCAGCTGATCTCTGATGCTCGATCTTTACCTGCTGGCAAACCAAGCACCTGGCAAAAATTGGGCTATCTCCCTCTTCATGGCATTCCACCAGAATGCTTCTTCAGGTCCTGATACATCTTGTTCCCTCCTGGATGTATAGAATAAGCTGAACTGTGTGCTTCCTCCAAATCTTCTGTCTGACTTCTCCTTGAGGAACACAAAGTCTGCCACCATAGCACAATGCACCATCCGTTGACGAATACAGATATCAGTCCTCAAACCAGCCTCCACCTGAGCTCTGAATGTCTGACATCTGGGGTCCTCCTTCTGTGCCTCCTTGATCTCCTCTATCAATGATGACTGATCTGAAGAGTCATGAGCTGTCGGTCTTATCACCTCTCTGCACCAACATCAAATCTAATCTGATGAACTCCTGGATCAACTCCCTCTGCTGAGTAAGGTGGACTAGCACTCGGTTCTCTGGCCTCCTGCTCAGTGCATCTGGAACGGTATTGACTTTGCCGGGATGATACTGCAAGTCAATATCGTAGTCCGCCATAAGCTCCACCACCTCCTCTGCCTCATATTTAACTCCTTCTGTGAGAAAATATTACTTGAGGCTCTTGTGGTCTGTGTAAATCAACACTTTGTCTTCCCAGGAGGTAGTGCTTCCAATCTTCAATGCAAATACCACAGCCGCCAACTCCAAGTCATGAGTTGGGTAATTCCTCTCATGAGGCTTCAACTGCCTAGATGCATATGCTATCACATGATCATGTGCATAAGCACGCATCCCAGGCCTTTACCCGATGCATCACAGAAAATGACCATCCCTCCCCTTCCTGAAGGGGTCCTCAAGATTGGGGCTGAAATAAGCTTCTGCTTCAACTGCTCAAAAGCTGCATCACATTCTCCTGTCATAGAATCTCTCCCCTCTGGTTGAGCCTGGTCAACGGAGCTGCAAGTCTAGAGAAATCCTGGACAAAGCGCCTGTAATATCCCGGCTAGTCCAAGAAAACTCCTTATCTCAGACACGTCTTCGGAACTGGCCAATTCTGCACTGCCTGGACTTTACTAGGATCACTGAAATCCCTTCTGCTGAAACTATATGTCCAAGGAAGGCTATGCTGTCTAGCCAGAACTCACACTTGCTCCTTTTGGCATGAAGCTGCTCCTGCTGAAGAGTCTGCAACACGATCCTCAGTTGCTTTGCATGCTCCTCAAAAACTCTTGGAATAGATCAGGATGTCATCTATGAACACCACTACAAACTGATCCAGGTAAGGAGAGAACACCCGGTTCATCAGGTCCATAACACAGCAGGGGCATTGGTAACTCCGAAAGGCATCACTAGAAACTCGTAGTGGCCATATCGGGTCCTGAATGCCGTCTTCGGAACATCTTCCTTCTTCACCCTCAGCTGATGGTAACCCGACTGTAAATCCAACTTAGAAAATACACGGGCTCCATGAAGCTGATCAAACAAGTCATCAATCCTGGGCAAGGGATACTTGTCTTGATGGTGACCTTGTTCAACTCCCTGTAGTCAATGCAAAGCCTCTTACCACCATCCTTCTTATTGCCAATAGCACTGGAGCTCCCCATGGTGAAGTGCTAGGCCGAATCAATCCTTTGTCAGAATACTCCTGCAGCTGCTTCTTCAGGATCTCCAACTCCGTCGGTGCCATCCTGTATGGACCTTGGATATAGGAGCTGTCCCTGGAATAGTATCAATGGAGAACTCCACGATCCTCCCCGGTGGGAGTCCTGAAATCTCAGCAAACACCCCCGGGAATTCATCCCACACTGGCACTCCCTTCAGGACCTCCGAAGTGGTCATCTGAATCTTCTTCTCAGCAGGCTCCACTCCTCCACTAAACTGGAACTCCGGCTGATGCGGATTCTGAAATTGATCTTCCTTCCTCTACAGTCAATCACGCATGGTACTGACTGAGCCAGGTCATGCCTAAGATCACATCGTACCCTTTGGTGTCAAGTACGAGCATGTTCTATGGCCAAGATCTTCCCACAAATCTCCACTGGACAGTCTGCACAAACCCTGGAAGACACAACTACCCCATTCCCAGTACTTATCTCCCACTTGTGGTCTAAAGCCTTAACAGGTATGGAATGAAAAGCCACAAAGTGGTCGGAGATGTAACAGTGGGATGCACCTGAACGAAGAGTGCGAGAACAGGTATGGAAGAACTCTAATAGTACCTGTAATCACCTCCTCTGAAGCTCCAGCTCCTCAGCTGTCAGGTTGTAGGCCTGACCTCTGCCACGCCCTGCTGCTGGTCTGGCTTCCTCTCTGCACTGGGCGAGCAACATGTGGTGGTGGAAGGGGAAGAGCTCTCCTCATCACTGGTCCCTGCTGCCTCGATCCAACTGGCCCTGGTAGTGCCTTCTGCACATACTGCCCCTGAGGTGCCGGCAAGGTTTGGGTAGCAAACCCCATCTCCTGTGCGGGCAGGTCTCCACTGCATGGTCTCGAGCTCCACAGATCAAGCACCAACGTTTGCCCTCCGGCAATTCTGCTGAGTGTGTCCTGGCTTCTGGCAGAAGTTGCAAAAGACCTGGTCGAGCCGTCTGAATGGAACTGCTCTGACGGCTGTCTGGCCTGGATCTTCGCTGCCCTGGACGGTCCTCCTCTGCCCACCGGCACAACCGGCCTTTTCAAGGCCTGGTTCTCCTGCTTCCTCTGCAACACCCGCTCTACCTTTCCTCCGAGCGGCGGTAAGAACCTCAGAGTAGGTCTTCATCGGCTGAGACATCAAGAAGGCCTGTAGGTCCAACTGCAGGCCCTGCAGAAACCTGCTTGCCCTCTTCTCTTCATCTGTCACCATATAAGGGCAAAGCGACTCAGCCTGAGAAACTCTGCAGCATACTCATCTACGGATCCATCCCCCTGCTGCAGCCTGATGAACTGCTCCTCCATGTCCTTCTGAGCAGTGGCGGGGAAGAAACGACTGTAGAAGCTCTTGGAGAAAGTATCCCAGGAGATAGGCTTCTTCAGTCTGGCCTCCTCGGCCAACCACCAAGTCCGGGCGATGTCTTTCAGCTGGATCTTTGCTACCTCCACTTGGCTCTCCTTGGGCACCCGGGCGGCGTTCAGCAAATCAGTGGTGTCCACCAACCACTGTTCAGCCTCCAGAGGTCTCTCGACTCCCGTGAATACGGCTGGTTGCAGCCGCCGGAAGTCAGACACGTTCCCAGGCTTCTGCTCCTTCGGAGCTGCCAACTCCTGCCTGAGGAGCTCGGTCTGTTCACGCTGATTCTCCATCTGCTGCTGCTGGTTTCCCAGCATAGTCTGGATGATCCTCAGGACATCAGCACCCTCTCCTCCGACGGGTCCATTCGGGACTTGCCGACATTGTTTGCGACCCGAACGTCTCTCCATACCGAAAGGAATAAGATCTGAATTGGAAACAAGGAAAGGAGTTTAGGATACGAAGGAATTGACCAACGAAGGAAGCAAGAAGGACTTTATAACTTTGTACATTGTAGTTGGCATAAGCAAATCACTAGAATTTGCACTTGGTTGTACTTTTAGGTTTGAGAGCTAGGCTCTGATACCAACCTGTAACGCCCCGATCCCAACGATACGGGAGCGTCACTGCGACGCATATACGTAGGTCAGGTGGGTGCCCCACGTATATACGCTAAGCATGAGTACAGCGAGTATCAGAGTATAACACACAGCGTGATATAATCATATGCCAACATATAAAAATAGAAGTACAGAGTTATACAAGTCATGATAAACATAATCACCATACAAGTGCCTTTTATCAAACCCAAGTCCATAAGATACAAGATACAACCAAAAATACAAAAATGCTCACGTATGGACGGAGATTACGTGAACCAAAAGAAATGTCGGGCGCGATAGGACTAGTGCTGGTCGGCCTGCTCACCAAGATAAGCCCGGTCCTCAGCGGAGGGCTCTACCTCGTCCCAAGCCTCGGAATCTGAATATGCAAATCCAAAGGGTCAAGACATAATACAAGAATAAAGATAGCCAAGTGGCGACGGAATCATAAGTAGAGGTGATGAAGTAGTGATAACTAACAACAATACATGGCAAGGGATGTAAACTAAAATAGATAAAGGCATATGCAATAAATCTACAATAATGTCTTATTATTATTACTTGTCTTACTGTGATATCTAGCTATGTGACCCAGCGTCCCAGGGCACATAGATCCATATCCTAGTGAAACAAGGTTGTTATGGAAACAGCGGTTGTATCGACGAACTATGTTTTACAGTGTGTCCCGTGCATGCCCGGGACCACGGCCCAGTATTGTTCCGTTGCTTGAAGACGGAACCTGCCGCTAGGCTACAGGAAAGGGACTTATGTATGCCCTTGTCATGACATGAAACAGGAAGGGAGGAAGCACTCCCCTTGGTCCCCTGGAGTACCACAGGTAAGCGAAATATAGTGCACATCCTATACCACTGTAAACACGAACACATACCGATATCCGCATATTTCCCCCGAACCCAATGTAAGTTGGTGTATTTTATACAATGTCGGATATATCATGCTTGGTTTGGAGATAGCATGAAGAAGAAGTGGTGATAATCCATTTTCGACAAGTATGAAATGCAAATATATAACAACAAGTCATGGATGATATAAATGTACCAACAAATCATGAAGCAAGAATAAACAAGATATATCAGGTAACCAGTCATGTAGTACAAGTACACAGTATAAACAAGACTAAAACTGCATATAAATATACTAGGGTAAGTTCAGAATTAAGTGGGAAGAAGTCTGAATTCTGTCCCAGAATTTGGCTGGCGGTCGACCTCCGGTCGACTGCGGTCGACTGGGGAAATGAACTGGCGGTTGAGTCCCGGTCGACTGCCGGTCGACCGTACGAGTGCGAGAGCTCCAGGTTTGGGCCGGTCGACTGCCAGTCGACTGGCCCAAGGCAATTTGTGAAGCGGTCGAGTCAGCGGTCGACTGCCTGTCGACGCCCGTTCAAGTCGTGCAGGTTGTGCACATCGGCAGAGTCCCGGTCGACTGCCGGTCGAACGGTCCTCTGGAATTTCTGCTGTTAGAGCAGAAAATCAGAATTCGCAAGGGTTGGTTCTAACAGTTTAAAAGTGGGATTTTTTATACCATTGGGGGGCCTGATCTAACACTACAAGGGTACCAGAACATGGTCTAACTTCAATGGATAGATACACACATGTGGGGGTTTGGATTTGAGTGTAGGTAACTTAAAAATAGGATTTTTTACCATACAAGGGTACATGGATCTCTAACCTAGTCATGTGGGTGTTAAATAAGTCTTGGTGAGTAGAACTCACCTGGATTGTGCTAGATCTGAGGCTTGATCCAAGGATGGAGGAAGAGGTTGGCCACAATCCACAACTTGAGTTGAAGCAAGGTTGAAGAACTTGATCTTGGGGTTGCCTTGGTGAGTAGTGGTTGGAATTTAGCTCCCTTGAAGAAGCCCTAGTGATCTTGAGGCTAGGGTTGGTGCTTGAGGAAGGAGAAGAACTTGGAGGAATTTCTCTCTTAGGGAAGAAATGAGAAAAAAAGTGGAAAAGTGTAAATGAGTTGAATTTATAGTTTGGGATATATGTGAAGGGGTTGACATTTGGTGAATGTGAGGGTTTAATTTGCAAAAGAAGTGGGTGAGGTGTCCTCTCCCTTGCCATGTGGCCGGCCAAGAGGAGGAGAGAGAGTTAGTGGGGTAGGTGAGATTTGTGAGTGGAAAGATGAGGTGGCATGTGAGTGGAAAAGGATTTTGCAATTTTTGGAAAAAATGCCCGAAATTCAAGTATTTGGATTGGTGGGAAATTTTACCAAAAATCAAGAAAAATATTTGAAGACCAATGGTGAAATCCGTTTGAAGAAATATTGTGTAGATTTTTAATTAAAAATCCCAGAAGCAGAAATTTACCGACACCGAAATAATTTTCATAAATTTATAAAATTCTTAGAAAATAGTATAAGTAGGAAATATGATTCTAAGCAATAAAGTCTAAAGGACTTTCTTGAAATTCCTAACAGATTGGAAGATAAAAAAATTCGGAAAATTGGTCAGCGGTACTGGCCGACACCGGTTTTGAAGAAATCATTTAATTTCAGAAAATTCCAGAAAATCACATAAAATCTAAAGTATTATAAAATGATGTTTGAAATTAAAATCGGTCAAATACGGATGGTAAATCGGAAGATACGGTCAAAGGGCCGATTACGTAACTAAGTACGTATTCCGGGAAAGGGGTATTACATTATTTTTGACAAAAAGGGGGAGAAAATTTGTTTGATGATTTGAACTTTGAACCCTTTGTTTATGATTGACAAAAAGGGGGAGAAGTATTTGAGTTATATGCATGATTTCCTTAAGGGGGAGAAGTATTTGTTCCTTACTTAAGGGAGAAAGATTTTGACTTGTGCTTTTACTCATGCATCACAAGAAATAAAAGATTTGTTTTGTTTTACATGCATTCATTTGCATACATTTTTATGTGCTTCATTGAATATCTATTGCTTATTTATTATGCATGAGTTAAGGGGGAGCTTCTTTGAAGCTTTACTTTAATCCATGCATATATAACTTCATGAGTTTTGTCATCATCAAAAAGGGGGAGATTGTTGGCCCAAAGGCCTATCACCCTAGTTTTGATGATGATCAACTCATGAAGTTATGTTTACTAATGATCTTGTGTTTAATTAGTGACAGATTCTTATCAAGATCTTAATAGGTGTGGAGCTTCAACAAATGATTTAAAGTCAAGTTGGAAGCTAGCACCGGTTGATTCACGAGCCTATGCATCAAGACCACATCTAGAGATGAGCTCGGTGGATTGCACTTGGACCAAGTCAAGAAGATGAGAAGCCTTCAAGGGAAGACTTCAAGAAGTTGAAGACTTGTGTCTAGGTATAAGATTTTGTTTTTGTTTTAGTTAAAATGTAAAGGATAGATAGTTGGTGGATTGCTCAAGTTCATATCACACACACACTCTTGATTTATGTGTTTTCATAAAAGATTTTTAGTTCTAGAAAAATACCGTTTTGGTTTTTGGTGTTTCAAATATACATGTGTTTTTAACCAAAACCTTTTTAGAACTCTCGTCCGTCCTGCTGATCTGCTCGACACTTTTAGTTTTCTAGTCATAACTTTTGATTCCTATATTCAATTAACATGATTTATATTGCATTTTAAAGATGACTTTCAGAGCTACATTTAATATTCAATAATCATTTTCTGATTTAAATGTTAAGAATGTCAAATATTGGGTTGAAGTCTAAAAACAGTTTTCAGTTTCTGATTTGATACCTTTTAGTATTTTATTTATAACTTTCAATTCCGAATTGATATTGATTTGATTTAAGTTGCATTAGAAAGAAGACTTCAATATCTACAAATTCATCCTATATACTTATTCCCAAATTCGAACGTTTTAGACCTCAAATCTGTGCTCCAAGTTAACCCTTTGTACAGAGGTCGGTCGACCGGGCCGGTCGACCGACGTGCACAAAACTGTGCACGTCTGGCAGTTTTGTGCGGTCGACCGGGCCGGTCGACCGGAACTGAGAGCAGTGCTCTCTGTTCTTCTCGGTCGACCGGGCCAGTCGACCGGAGGCTGTAACGGTCAGATTTTTGACCGTTACCGGTCGACCGGGCGGTCGACCGGCAGCTCTGACAGACCCCAACGGTCAGATTTTTCTGACCTCTATAAAAGGGGGTTTTGTCATTGTTTTGAGCCAAGATTTTAGGAGAGCTTTTGTCCAGTTATTTCCATTCTTTTAGCAGAGTTTTCTCCACAAAATAGAGTGCCAATATTTCCTATCAAAAGGGATTTTAACAAGAGAGTGTTTATTGCGATTTCTTGAGTTTTCCATCAAAGTTCTTTCCTTGATTTCTCACACTACACTTGAGCATCCATAGTTGTATCTATCCTATAGGAGAGTGTTGTAGTGAGAGTTTTTGTAGGTGATCAAGTGTTTAGATCACCAAGATTTCATCTTGTACTTTGAGGAGACGGGCAAGTGTGCTCGTGGTGTTTAGGGTTCGGGTGCGAACTCTTGTAGCTTGAGGTGCGGCCTCGACGAGCCGGTGGGCTTGTGGTGTGTAAGGGACTTTGGGAGTCCGAGGGCTTGTAGGTGTTGCGGCACCAAGGAGAGATCCGGTTGGATCGTGCATAGTGGAAATCCTTCGTGTGTCGAAGGCGGGGATGTAGAGCAAGTGTGCTCGAACCTCGAAACAAACCCTTTGTGTTTGCGATTGCTCACTCTTGCTCTCTTACTCTTTTTGTCTCTATTATATCTTGCATTACTTACATTGTATTTACTTTACATGCTTGATATACCCTTGTGCTTAATTGTTATATAATTGCTTGGGATTGATTGTCTAACACTTGTATTCAACCAAGAGAGCCAACGCGGCACCTCAACCCATTCAAGGGGAATCTAGAGGAGTTTGTCCAGAGCCTCGCAAGGGGAATTCGGCAACACTCTTGTGTTATACATAAGTGTTGAATTAAAAGAAGTTTAATTTGGTCAACTTAGTTTTAATTCCGCATTATTTGTTCACAAGTGACCATTAGATTAGCCATCACCTATTCACCCCCCTCTAGGTGATCTTACATTACTGTACTTACTTTCTAACCTCAACAGTAAATGATGTTTGTTAAATGTTAAAAATGGTTTAGACTTTGCATTTAGGCACGTGTCTAATTCGTTTACATTTTACATTACTGTTGAAAAGTACTGGAACAAAAGGTACGTATGCATGGCATATAGTTTAGGAAACATTCTTGAGTGATTATTTGCTTGTTGAATGTTACTTTTCTTTATCTTGCATACTTTGCACAATTAATCTTAAGGGCTTGTCCTATAAATAAGATAAGGTGGGGAAGTCATTACTCTCCCTTAGCCCACAAACAATCTCCTCACTCACTAACCTAAGACTAACTAAAACAGAGTAGATGTTGGCCCTAGGAACTCAGACTCAATTAGGAGATTATCCTAAGGGGGAAGGTGTTAGAATTTGACTTCTATCAAATCAGTGTCTAAAGAAAGGGATCGAGGGGTAAAACCCTGAAGGCTGGTGGTTTGGCTTAATTAGGCCCGTCGATTTTGTGCGGATACCTCCCACCAATTTTGTCCTGACCTGGCTAATTAGCTTGTGGTCAAAGTCTGCATTATACCTCTCGTGGACAGTCAACCAGTTAGGAGTCGTCTAAGTCTAAAGTTTACCCTAAATTAAGTTAGATTTTTTTCTTTTTATTTGTTTGCTTATTTGTTTGTTTTTCTTTGTTTGTGTTTGATATTTATCATGTGATATGGCTTATAACAATATTTTTCCAATTTTAATGGCAATCCATATTACATCCTGACTTTTTTTTAGATATTACCACCCGGCATATCATAACTTTAACCAACCTAGTGTGCCGGATTGGTCTTATCCGAATCAATATAACCCATGCCCCCAATCTTATGACCATAATTTTTAGAATAATTTTAACTTTTCACAGAGTCAATAGGGATTTACCTCCCCCGAATCTAATTTTCAACCAACTTGTCCTCCTTATCCACCTTGTCCACAATTTTTTCAAGATTCATACTCAATTCCACCAGTCCAAAATAGAAAATCATTAACTTTGAAAATCAGCATGCGTGAGTCTAAACAACAATCACAAAATCTGACGGGCTCACAATTTCACCACCAATTCCAAAATAACACTTCATCTTTTCAAAACCAATCGCAACAAAAATATGAACCAATCAACTATGAAAAGATGCTTGAAGCTATGACTCAGGCTCAAAACGCTCGTAATCATGACATAGATATGATGGTCCAAATTCTACGTTCTCACCGTTTGACCTGTTCTAATGTCGCTAACATTCTGTTAAAGCTGAAGAGTCATGTTGTTTTGAAAAATAAAGTTCCATTTCAGCACAATCATTTAAACTTACCCAAACTCTAAATTTTGAAAATGACATTGATAGTTTGGCAAGTTATCCCTTTCATGAAATTGAACTTAAGAATGAATATGATCATGAACCTCAACTTAGTGATTCAGTTCTACTTCCTGAGTCAATTATGACTCTCGTGTGTCCACCTGACTTCAATCTTTTTTCCAAGTCAACATTGGATCCTGTGTCAATTCATCATGAAATTGAATCACCAATCTTTTATGATCATCATATTGAACTTGACCAATTTCATGCTTTTGAAAATCCCATTGACAAATTAGCAAGTTCTCATTTTTATGAAATTGAGCTCAATGAAAAATGTGACTTAGATTCTCAAATTTGTGATCCAGTTTAAATTCTTGAATCAATATTGACTCTTGTTTTATTACTCGACTTCAGTAATATTTTAGAGTCAGTTTTGATTTCCACACTTGTCATTCTTGAACTTGAATCACCAATATTAAGTCACATTTCATTATTGGGAAATGAATGTGGACTTGAGTTTCAACTTCTTGATTTGGACCTACTTCCTAAACCGATCTCGACTCCTGAGCCTTTACTTAACTTAAGTCACTTTCCTGAGTCGGTATTAGTTCCTATACTTCCTAAGTCCAAGTCAGTCATTCCATCTTTTCACACTCCATTTTGGGACAAGGCAGTTGACAAAATTGACTCTGAAATTAATTATGAAATTTGAAAATTAGATGGGGTTAAATTTTTAATAAAATAGTTTGTATATACATCATTTTAGTGGTTATATAAGAGAGATTTCTGGTGGATTCCTCTAAACTCCACGAAAAGTCGATTGGGCCGCATTTCGTGGACCAATCAGACCACCACCGGAACCACCACCTTAAGGTAATATTTTCCTTCCCTTTCTTCTTTTTCATGCATCTATGCATTAATTCATACATTGAGGACAATGCATGAGATAGGTGTGGGGGAGAGTCTAACATAACTTAGGTTTTTCTTTTTATTAAAAAAGAAAATAAAAATTAACATTTTCTTTACTTTTAAAACTTTTTGAAAATAGAAACAATATTTTAACATATTTTTTGTAAGAAATTATGTCAATTTTAAGGAATAGGGAAAATCAAAATTAGGATTTCTTAAACTTGGTCAAAATAAGATTATTTGTTTGATTTTTAGGGTTAGGAAGATAATTTATCAAAGTAATTTAGTCTTGATCTTTACCTTAATGAAATATGCACACTTCATACACTTACACACTTAGGGTTCAAAAACAAAGATTCTTATGCCTTTAAAAAAAAGATAAACAAATCTAATTATTGATTAGCTAGGTGCTTTGGCCTAAGCAAGCCTTAGTATTTATGTGAAAGATGATTAGATAAGTTTGAGAAAAATATGTATATAAAAATCCTTTGATTAAGCTGGGTATTCGTGCCTAATAAAGCATAAGTATTCACGCCTAAAAGTAGTTCATATAATAAAATCCTTAGTTTTGAGGCCTTATTTGCTCGAGTCCTTAAGTCCTTTGGGTGTTTTCTCACCCGGTGCCCTAAGACCGTTTTGGTTTGGGAGTCACCGATTAAAGGCTCGTTACATGGGCAGATTAGAAAGCCTAATAAAACTAAGGAATAATACTACCATATATATATATATATATATATATATATATATATATATATATAAGGCATAAGAGTTATTAAAGAACCCTTAGTCAAAATTTTCATGGTCACAAGGTGCATATGATTTAGGATAAAGTAATAGACTAGATGAGAAGTAAAATATGACCCCTTACTTTGATTGATAACAAATTTTTGAATAGAGACTAAGTTTAGGAATGAAAAATTCTGTTTTCCTATAACTTATAGATTACTTAAATCTTACAATAATATTTTAAATATTTTTCTTTCAAAATGTATTTTCAAAATACTAACATTTTTCTCTTTCTTTACAGATTTTGTAGGTGTAATCAACTGAAAACCCTCACGAGACAAAACTCGTCCTCTAGGGATAACTTAGAGGTTTAACAGCTTGTTGCACATGCTCAGCGCAATCGCGTGACCTGCGAAAGTGGTCTAGGTTTAATATTTTTTTGTTTAGTTATTTTGCTCGAGGACAAGCAAAAGATAGGTATGGGGGTGTGATCGGTCACTAATATTGCACATTCATTATCATATTTTCATACTTATTATAAAATAAACTCTGCTTTTTCTTAATTATTGTTTAATTTATTTTCAGGCCCATTCATAAAGGAGAGAAGAGAAATGAGCCCAAAAGCCCATCAAATTCTGAATTAAATCAGAATTAATTTGAACCTAGTACGTCAGGGCAGATCAGGTCGGTTTAGATCGGTTGAAAATCAGTTAGAACAAATTCCTACAAATCAATCGGTTGAAGCCAAAGATCAAAGGCCATTTCGTCAAAATCCCAGACTTAAACTGCAAATTCAGCTGAAGATAAACATCAATCGCGAAGCCCACCAATAGGGTGTGGCCACCTGGCAACACCGTGGTCGTGAAAACGCGGCCAAAGCCACGTTTCTGCAGCTTTGTTAGAGAGTTAGGGGGAGCGTTTGCTCCCCTATCTTCATACGCTCTTATAAGTTGGGTTTTGCCTATAAATCTGTGATTTTTAGAGCGTACAGAGGAGGACCAAGCAGAGATAGATTTTAGGCCAGTTTTTCATTCTTTTTAGTGTAGTTTTTATTTTCTTTTTATGTAATTTTTATTTCTTTGTAACTATAGGTTAGATTGAGATTCATGTAAGTAAGAGAGAGGCTTATGTTGAGAGTGACACCGATGTACCCTCCTCCTTTCTTCCATCATTTCTACAAGCAATAAAAGGTAACTTTTTTTTATGTTCGTCTTTACTTTTGTTTTCTTCTTCTTCTTTCTATTTTTCCTCTTTTGGTTATGATGAGCATCCAAGTGAATCTAGAAGCATCAGCATACCATATTTGTGTGAGTGCCACCGATATTTCATGATGATGTTCTCCTCCTCAAGATTTCGTATCATTTCATTCTTGTTCATCTTGATGATGTAATGCGAATGGGGACTGAGCTTGATCTTATTGGTCATGCGTTGATCGCCTCCGAAGTAAGGTAAAACATGCAAGGATTCTAGGTAAGTCATCAACCAAAGGAGGTAAGTAATTTTTAGATTCTTTTTTTTTTATTCTTTAGTTTAGAACACCATAATCTACCACTTCTTTTATCACTCCTTTTCTATTTTTTTGTACATATCATTTCTAGTTTCTCCATCTTTTCATTCTACCACTTTCTTCCTAACTTGACTTTAACTCCATTTTTCTCTTTTCTTTTTAAGAACGAAAAGAAGATCTTTAACCATTCTTTGTAACTTAAAAGAGAACTTGCTAAAAAAGCTTCCATCGCTAGTCCCTCCTTGTGGATCACGACCCGCATAGCCATTTGCTATAGTGGTAGAATTGAGCACCTTACACTATTGTTTTAAAAGTTCTAAAATTTTGTATTTGTGTGCAGGTTCTAACTTAATCACTGATGAACTGATTAAGGCTGCAAAATGCTTGTTCAGCATCTAGACCTCCTTTATATGGGTGGATGACCTCATGTTCATGATTGCTAATATCTGATCAGGTCAGCCTCGATGCCCCATTGGGTGACCAGGTATCCTAAGAACTTCTCAGAGGCTACTCTGAATGTATACTTCTCGGGATTGAGTTTTACATCGTATTGCCTGAGAAGATTGAAGGCTTTGTCTAAATTTTGGAGGTGCTCCGTGCACTGTACACTTTTCACCAGCATGTCATCCACATATACCTCCATGATGTCTCTGATAGTCCTTGAACACCTTGTTTACCATCCATTGGAAGGTGGCACTGCGTTTTTGAGTCTGAAGGGCATCATCTTGTGGAAGTAAATTCCCCAATTTGTGATGAAAGTTGTCTTATCTTCATCTAGTAGGTGCATCCTAATCTGATTATAGCCAGAGCAAGCGTCCATGAAGCTAAGGAGCTCATGTCCCGCCGTGTCGCAGCGGATGGCGACAAGTTCTCGTTCGCGGTCGGCCTTCCCCCTTTGCTCATCCAACTGTCATTGCAGATCGATCACCACCTGAACAAGTTGTCCTCATGAGAGTGTCGTTGGGTCAAATTCATCAGAGGCATCGGTGCCTTGTCGGGAGGTGCTCCTATGTGCCATGATCGTTGTACATAGGATGTCTTCGTAAAAGGGTTAAGGAATTAGGTAGCAAGAGATCTCAAAAGTCTTGGGTTCATATATCTCAATGAAAGCACCAAATGCGGTGGGTAATTCCTAGGGAATCAATCAATGCATCAAAATAGGAAAATGGATATAATCAAATCACAAAAAAAACTAATCATAAACAAAGTGAATTACATGAAAAACCCGAAGAAGAAAAAAAACCACAGAGAGGGAGAGAGAAGTTTCACTATGTCAATGGCGATTACAATAGGGTTCTCTAAAATTTGGGTGAACTTTAGGTTTCTTTCACGTTGAAAGGGATCTCCTATTTATATAAGTCATGTCAAATAGATAAGGGTAGAAAATCCTATTAAGTTTGAACACTTAAGTTCCTTATCTCGACAGCTGTTTGGACTGAACACCCTAGCTTAAATCAATATAGGAGAGAGTTTATATCTATCTGGTGGTCTGTGTTTGGTTACAGATAAAGACAAACTGTCCCCGAGAGGTAACTGCCTCATTTGAATGAGAATTAGGCTTAGAGATAAATTTCTGTAGCTAGATCTCATTCTTCTACTAATTGCCCAACCTGTTCGAAATTCGAACTGGACAAAGGTACTGGATTAGATGTTCTGGGAGTTGCTGTGCATCGCACATTCGTCTGAGATTAGGTGGACATGTGTTACTATCTTGGGCAGGTCAAAAAGTGACCACTATACTTTGCAAATAGTACCATATAACAACAACGCAAATGGATGTACAAAACAGTTAATTAGTTTATGGTTATGTGCTCTAACTTGGTAATTCATAATTGAAAAATACACCTAGAGTGGGGGTGAATAGGCGTATGGCTAATCTAATGACAAATGATTCGGAATTAAAAACTAATTGCAACATACTAAGTGTACCAAAAAGTGTAGCCGAATTTTCGGTGACTAGCTCTGGACTATCTCCTCTAAATTACTCTAAATAAGAGTTGAGGTGCTATATGAAGCTCTCTTGGTTCAATACTAGTGAGGCACACAAACAATACCAAGCATATATATAATATGAACAATATGATGCAATGTAAGATATAAGAGAAAGAGTTTAGAGATAGTGGATCAATCGCAAATACTGAGATATGTTTTGAGATTCGAGCCACTACTTACGTCCCCACCTTCACACAGAAGGATTTTCACTATACGTCCGCACATGACCTCCCCACACAGGGAACCTCTACTGAGGATTTGACAAATACAAAGTAGGAGTACACAACTCCTCTCTCCAATAATGCAACCTCTACATAAGAGGCTAGGCACAACAACAATCACCTCTACACATAGAGGAATGGGCACTAAGCCAAATAACAATCACCTCACACTAGAGAGATAAGGCACTAAGCCAAAACTCTGCCACAATCACCTTTACACAAGAAGGATAACAACAAACCCAAAGCTCAACCTCAATCACCTCTACACAAGAGGGATGAACACAAAACCCAAAGCACAACCTCCTCTACACTTAGAGGGATAGGCATAAACCGAAGCAAAGAGAAAGTTACAATTTTGGTCATCTCAAAGACCACAAACAGCCTTAGGTAATCTCAATAGACCACAAACCAATTTTCTCACAAAAACAAGATCCTATAGATAGTGTAACGCCTCATTCCCGCGGATACGGAGAAATTACTATGACATATATACGCAGATCAGAAATACCCTTACGTATATACGCTAAGCATCAGTACAGGCAAGAATCAGAGTATAGAAGCACGTGGTGCATTATACATTCCAACATATGAGTACCAATTATAAAGTCATCATCAGATGTGACACAATATTATAAGAATATTACATCACCGATAGGCGCAAATGCGAGAATACAAAGACATGTACAGGTATGATCAGTACAAAAGGGCGCTCATGAGTTACAAGAGATGCCGCAAGCCAACCCGAGGGAGCAAGGAAAGGACTGGAGCTACAGCTAATCTGCCTGCTCCGCAAAGTAAGCTGGGTCCACAGTAAGAAGATCCACGTCAGTCCAAGCTCCGAGACCTGGACATGAGGATCTAGGGAAGTCAGAACTCCCCAGCAAGTGGTGATACAAATGCCAAGTGGCGTACATGGATAAGTACATGTGTATCGATGAATCCGAAACATAAACATGCATTGGAAACTGGGTCGTGGGTACAAGCATGCAGGAGCAAGTAAACATATAACAAGCGATATTAAGTATAGCATTTTCGTGGTATGATAAGATAAGAGTAGGAGACTAGTGGAAAAGAACACAAGTGGTAAAACATGATGTAAACAACTATAACATAATAAGGGCCATAAACTGAAAATCTAATGTAAAAACTGATGAAAGCAATTGTGGCGAGACAAGTGGTATAACCAAGTTTGTAGAGCAACATAACAAGTCATTATATTGGCATTTTATTATTACTCGTCTGACCTATATATCTAGGTATGTGTCCTGGTGTACATCTCAACACATATACATCCATATATAAGTAAGTCGAGGTTGGTTATTGGAAGCTGATGAAGAACTGATAGCTCATACTTATAGTAGTTCCCGTCCGCCCGGTACACAGCCATTAGGGGCCTGAAATCCCCCTAACACGTATCTTCTGGGGGCCTGAAATTTTTCTAACATGAATCGTCGGTTTAGTATTCTATTACTATAAGCAAGGCATCATACCAGCATCCATTACTTCCTCCCATTCCCCATGTAAGTTATCCTTTTTATAACTTATTAAACATAATTATCAGATTACGGGAATGAGTAGGTTCATAACTGGTCATAACAGGAGTACATAACAAGCATAATGGGAGTTCAAAACAGGCATAATAGGAGTACATAACAAGAGATCAGGTACTATATTCCCGTAATGTGATAATCATGAGTAGAGAGTTAATCATAACAGGTTTCAGGTTTTAATCATGACAATGACAAGTGATCGGGGAGGTGACAGGTAATAAGTCATGTCATAACAAGGAGCAAGTGTCCAGTGGTAGCATATCAGGTGTCATGTGTTATATGCCTTGGAGGTGATATTAGACAGGTGACAAGTCATGTCATAACAGGAGATAGGTGATAAAAGATAATATAACAGGAGCAGGTGTCCAGTGATAGCATGGTAAGTGATAACACATCAGTTGTTAAGTGATACATAATGCGAGTACAAGTCGACCTGACGAAGCGGGGGAAACAGAATGGAGGAGAGGACACTCGCCTAGAACTTCAGAAAACACCCTGAAATGTCTGATCTTCAGAATTCAGGTAACTAACGCGTAAACGCGTTCAATATAGTAAAGATTATATTATATGGAGGAGAGAGAATGAGCTAGAAGGAGAGGGGATGAGACACAGGAGTCGCAGATGCGGGAGTCGCGTTGCGTACAGGCCACAAACGCGGGGTTCGAGACACGCGTTAAAGCTAGGACACGAGAAGAACATAGACGCAGACGTGAGTTTCACATCGTGTTAATATAAGAATGCGAAGGTCGCGTTAAGGAATTGCTTAAACGCGGGGGTGAGCTCCGCATCTAGCAATTAACAGAGAAAGAGAGAGCCAGGGAGTGAGACGCAAGGGTGAGGGGGTAAGAGGGAGACGCAGGAATCAGAGAAAGAAATGAAAAAGAAGAAAAAAAGAAGAAAGAAAGAAAAGAGGGAAGAAAAGAAAGAAGGAAAGGAAAGAAAAGAAAGAAGAAGGGGAGGGGTGGAAGGCCGGCCAAGGCTTGGCGGCGGTCAGCGGCGGCGGCGGCAGGAGGTCGGAGGTGGCTGGAGGCGGCGGTTAAAGCCCCAAAGAAGGAGTGGTGATGGCGCAAGTGTAATTTAAATGGTGAAAATGAAGTTTTGGAAAGAGATTTTGGAGAGCGAAGCTATATCTCGTTAGAAAGAGCTCTCCGAGGGGAAGAAGATAGCGTGGTTGGTGGTGGCCAAAATGGTGTAGGTAGTGGTGGAAATGGTGGAGAAAATAGTAAAGGAGATGGGTTATTTTGATGGAAAAAGAAGGAAGAAGATGGTGGTATAGTGGTGTTATGGTTGTTAGAATAGAGAAGGAGATGGAGGGAAGATGGAGAGAAGGATGGTGGAGAAGTTGGTGGTGAAGGTGGTGAAGGTGGCCGGCCAAGGAGGGAGGCAAGGCTGTTCGTGGCCTTTGCTGGAAGTGAAGAAGGAAAAGAAGAAGAATGAAAGAGAGAGAAAGGAGGAGGTGCTTTATATATAAGGGAGGAAATTATTATTACAAGTTTGCCATTGCTTTCAAACAAATGAGACTTGTGTTTCATTTAAAAAGAGGTCCGCATCTCAGTTAGATGAAAACCCGCGTCGGGCAATTTCCCAAATGTCGGGATGGAACTTGCGTCCACGGAAAAACGCAAATGTTGCGTTAAATAGAAAGCAAAAAGTCATAATGACTTGAAGGACATAACATTAAATGCAAAATGGAAAGGATCTCTATATTAAAGATCGAATTCAAATTTGATGAGACTCGCGTCTACGAGGAGAGGGAAAATGAAAAAAGAAAAGTAAAATATCTGGATAAAATTCTGGTATCTGGGAAAACACCGAAACTCTGAAAAAGCTAGAAAAATAAAGTAGCTCGGAAAGCTTCCCAAAAATTCTCAAAAATAATAAATATTATTTTAATATATTTGTTAAAATTGATTTTTAAAATTTCAATCTCATTTTCAAAATAAAAATCCGGAAACCTACCATCGACACTGGCTCGGCCGGATTTTTGATAAAATCTGAAAAATCTCAGAAAATACCTGTAAGAAGAAAATATAATTCTAAAAAGTAATATGAAAACAGAATTTAGAAATTTGATTCCAATTGTAAACTAAAATTTCTGGAATCAACCAGCGATATTGGCCGACACCAAATCCAGTGGAATTTCAATAAATTCAGAAAAATCTCAGGAAAAGTATTTAGATAGAAAATATGATTTTAAGAAGTTATGGGAAGGTTGTTTCTTGAAATTCAACTCTGTTTGTAAATTAAAAATCTGAGAATTAGTCAGTGGTACTAATCGACACTGGTTTTGAAGATTTTCAATTTAATTCTGAAAAATTTCAAAAAATCATGAAAAATCTAAAATACTGGACAATGATGTTTGAAACTGAATCGATCAAAACTGACTACTATAAAGATCAAATCAGGCAATACACTAGGATCGGGTTCTCGGTTCAAACTAGGGCTGGCTCCGAGTCCACGTATTCGGATCCAAAGTAAAATGATCATAATAACAATTCATAATACAAAATAAATATAAGAAGTAAATAAATAAATAAATAAATACGATTAAAAAATTTGAATACGTAACTAAGTACGTATTCCAGGAGCGGGGTGTTACATTCTACCCACCTTACAAAAATTGCATCCTCGCAATTTCGGTAAGGGGAAGATGAACACAGGAGAGACCAGGGTCGATAATGAGAGAATGATAAAGTGGAATATTTACGAAAGATTACCAACTCAAAATACAAAAGATCAGGGTAGCGGTTATAGTGACATTCTCAAGATTCCTATTCTGGGTACTGGGCTTCATATTCTGCTGTTGCTTGGCCGGATGCCTCTGCTGACATGTTGTAGACTTGGCTTTTATCATGATTTACTCTGGTTCTAGGTCCTCTCTGTGGCTGATCATACTGCTGGGGCGGGAATGGAGCTCTTCGGCCAATGGTTTCTGGGTTCCCTCTCAGTGGCAGGGCTGGAAGTACTGGTCGGACTGGTGCTATATTTCCTACCCTTCTGAACGGGCAATCTCTTATTGCATGACTCCCGGTCCCACATGCTAAGGATAGTCTGTTAGCCATCCGACAGTCTTTCCTATAATGTCCAGGCTTGTGGCAAAAATTGCATATGATCTGAGGAAGAGAAGGTTGGAATGGTCGCTTGACTATCGGGCCATTGATTGTCCTGGCTGCGTCTTATTTGTTCATCAACTAAAAGGGTCTCTTTACTGACTTGTTATGCACCTGGTTCTCACTCTTCTTTTCCAGTCCTTGTTTTTCTTCACAGGCAATGGAGAGAACCTGGGAGTACGTCTTCAGCTGTTAAGGAATAAGATACATCTGGATGTCCATCTTCAGCCCTTGCTGAAATCTGCTAGCCCGTTTTCTTCGTCTGCCACCATGTAGGGAGCAAATCTGCTAAGCCTTAAGAATTCGGTAGTATATTCATCCACTTACCGGTTTCGCTGTTGTGGACGGATTAACTGTTCTTCCATGTCTCTTTGAGCTATTGCAGGGAAGATCTCTCGTAGAAACCCTTTGAGAACTGCTCCCATGTGATGGGTTTCTCAATGTAGCTTCTTCTGCCAACCACTATATTCGGGCCACATCCTTCAATTGTATCTTGGCAACTTCTACCTGGTTCTTGTCAGGGACTCGGGCTGCCTTCAAAAGATTTATTGAGTCTACCAACCACTGCTCCGCATCCAGGGGCTTCTCTGTGCCTGAAAAGGTCGTCTGCTGTAATTTCCTGAAGTCTGACACGTTGCCTGGCCTCTTCTCTCGGGGTGCAACTAACAGTCCTTGACGTAGAAGCTCAGTCTGCTACTGTTGACTCTACATCATCCCTTGAAATATCCTCATCAGGCCATCATTCTCTGTTGGATCCATCTTGAGAAGTACCAGCACCATTATGAGTTCCTCGTCTTTCCATATCTGAGTTGGTTGAAGGGGTAACGAGAAGGAGCTAGATGGTAAAAGATTGAAAGTCTCAGGATTCAAGAAATGGATCAGAAGGAAGAGATAGATAACTCTGCACTTGTAGTTAGATTGTATAACTAGAACTCTTGTATTCTAGTTGCAAATCTCTTTACCATTAATTTGCCGTCTGGACGTACTGAGGATGTGAAAACCTAGGCTCTGATACCATCCTGTAACGCCCCGTTCCCGCGGATACGGAGATGTTACTACGAGGTATATACGCAGGTCAGAAATACCCTCACGTATATATGCTAAGCATCAGTACAGGCAAGAATCAGAGTACAGAAGCACGTGGTGCATTATACATTCCAACATATGAGTACAATTGCAAAGTCATCACCAGATGTAACACAATATTACAAGAATATCACATCACCGATAGGCGCAAATGCGAGAATACAAAGAGATGTACAAGTATGATCAGTATAAAAGGGCGCTCACGAGTTGCAGGAGATGCCGCGAGCTAACTCGGCGGAGCAAGGAAAGGACTGGAGCTGCAGCTGGTCTGCCTGCTCTGCAAAGTAAGCTAGGTCCACAGTAAGAAGATCCACGTTAGTCCAAGCTCTGAGACCTAGACATGAGGATCCAGGAAAGTCAGAACTCCCCAGCAAGTGGTGATACAAATGCCAAGTGGCATACATGGATAAGTACATGTGCATCGTTGAATCCGAAACATAAACATGCATTGGAAATCGTGTCGTGGGTACAAGCATGCAGGAGCAAGTAAACATATAACAAGCGATATTAAGTATAGCATTTTCATGGTATGATAAGATAAGAGTAGGAGACTAGTGGAATAGAACACAAGTGATAAAACATGATGTAAACAACTATAATATAATAAGGGCCATAAACTGAAAATCTGATGTAAAACCTGATGAAAGCAATTGTGGCGAGACAAGTGGTATAACCAAGTTTGTAGAGCAACATAACAAGTCATTATATTGGCATTTTATTATTATTACTCGTCTGACCTATATATCTAAGTATGTGTCCTGGTGTACATCTCAACACACATACATCCATATATAAGTAAGTCGAGGTTGACTGATAGCTCATACTTATAGTAGTTCCCGTCTTCCCGGGACACGACCATTGGGGGCCTGAAATCCCCTAACACGCATCTTCTGGGGGCCTGAAATTCTCCTAACACAAATCGTCAGTTTAGTATTCCATTACTATAAGCAAGGCATCATACCGGCATCCATCACTTCCTCCCATTCCCTGTGTAAGTTATCCTTTTTATAACTTATTAAACATAATTGTCAGATTACGGGAATGAGTAGGATCATAACTGGTCATAACAGGAGTACATAACAAGCATAACGGGAGTTCATAACAAGCATAACAGGAGTACATAACAAGAGATCAGGTACTACATTCCTGTAATGTGATAATCATGAGTAGAGAGTTAATCATAACAGGTTTCAGATTTTAATCATGACAATGACAAGTGATCGGGCAGGTGATAGGTAATAAGTCATGTCATAACAAGGAGCAAGTGTCAAGTGGTAGCATATCAGGTGTCATGTGTTATATGCCTTGGAGGTGATATTAGACAGGTGATAAGTCATGTCATAATAGAAGACAGGTGATAAGAGATAATATAACAGGAGCAGGAGTCCAGTGGTAGCATGGTAAGTGATAACACATCAGTTGTTAAGTGATACATAATGCGAGTACAAGTCGACCCGACGATGCGGGGGAAACGGAATAGAGGCGCAGACACTCGCCTAGAACTTTAGAAAACACCGTGAAATGTCTAATCTCCGAAACTCAGGTAATAACACGTAAATGCTTCAATATAGTAAAATTATATTATATGGAGGAGAGAGAATAAGCTAGAAGGAGAGGGGATGAAGACATAGGAGTCGCAGACGCGGGAATCGCGTCACGTAGAGGCCACAAACGCGGGGTTCCAGACCCGCGTTAACGCTAGGACACAAGAAGAACACAGACGCGGATGTGAGTTCCGCATCGTGTTAATATAAGAACGCGAAGGTCGCGTTAAGGAACTGCTTGGACGCAGGGGTGAGCTCCGCGTCTAGCAATGAACATAGAAAGAGAGATCCAGGGAGTGAGACACAAAGGTGAGGGGGTGAGAGGGAGATGCAAGAATCAGAGAAAGAAATGAAAGAAGAAGGAAAAAGAAGAAGAAAGAAAGAAAAGAGGGAAGAAAAGAAAGAAGGAAAGGAGAGAAAAGAAAGAAGAAGGGGAGGGGTGGAAGGCCGACCAAGGCTTGGCGGCGGTCAGCGGCGGCGGCGGCCGGAGGCCGGAGGTGGCCGGAGGCGGCGGTTAAAGCCCTAAAGAAGGAGTGGTGATGGTGCAAGTGTAATTGAAATGGTGAAAATGAAGTTTTGAAAAAGGGGTTTCGGAGAGCGATGCTATATCTCGTTAGAAAGAGCTCTCCGAGGGGAGGAAGATAGCATGGTTGGTGGTGGCCAAGAAGGTGTAGATAGTAGAAATGGTGGAGAAAATAGTGAAGGAGATGGGTTGTTTTGATGGAAAAAGAAGGAAGAAGATGGTGGTATGGTGGTGTTGTGGTTATTAGAATGGAGAAGGAGATGGAGAGAAGGATGGTGGAGAAGTTGGTGGTGATGATGGTGAAGGTGGCAGGCCAAGGAGGGAGGCAAGGCTGTTCGTGGCCTTTGCTGGAAGTGAAGAAGGAAAAGAAGAAAAATGAAAGAGAGAAAGGAGGAGATGTTTTATATATAAGGGTGGAAATTATTATTACAAGTTTGGCATTGCTTTCAAACAAATGAGACGCAACAAATGAGACTTGTGTCTCATTTAAAAAGAGGTCCGCATCTCAGTTAGATAAAACCCCGCGTTAGGCAATTTCCCAGATGTGGGGATGGAACTTGCGTCTACGAAAAAACGCAAATTTTGTGTTAAACAGAAAGACAAAAAGTCATATGACTTGAAGGACATAACATTAAATGCAGATGGAGAGGATCTCTACATTAAAGATCGAATCCAGATTTGATGAGACTCGCGTCTAGCGAGGAGAGAGAAAATGACAAAAGAAAAGTAAAATATTTGAATAAAATTCTGGTATCTATGAAAACACCGAAACTCCAGAAAAGCCGAAAAAATAAAGTAGCTCGGAAAGCTTCCAAAAAATTCTCAAAAATAATAAATATTATTTTAAGATATTTGGCAAAATCGATTTTTAGAGATTCAATCTCATTTTCAAAATATAAATCTTGAAACCTACCATCAACACTGGGTCGGCCAGATTTTTGATAAAATCTGAAAAATCTCAGAAAATGCCTGTAAGGAGAAAATAAAATTGTAAGAAGTAATATGAAAGCGGAATCTAGAAATTTGATTTCAATTGTAAACTAAAATTCCTAGAATCAACCAGCGATATTGGCCGACTCAAATCCAGTGCAATTTCGATAAATTCAGAAAAATCTCAGGAAAAGTATTTAGATAGAAAATGTGATTTTAAGAAGTTATGAGAAGGTCGTTTCTTGAAGTTCAACTCCGTTTGTAAATTAAAAATCTGAGAATCGGTCAGTGGCACTGGTCGACATCGGTTTTGAAGATTTTCAATTTAATTCTGAAAATTTTCAGAAAATCATGAAAAATCTAAAATATTGGAGAATAATGTTTGAAACTGAAATCGGTCAAAACTGACTCCCAAAAAGATCAAATCGGGCAATACACTAGGATCGGGTCCTCAGTTTAAGTAGGGCTGGCTCCGAGTCCACGAATCCTGATCCAAAGTAAAATGATCATAATAACAATTCATAATACAAAACAAATAAAGGAAGTAAATAAATAAATATGATTGAAAAATCTGAATACGTAACTAAGTACGTATTCCGGGAGCGGGGTGTTACAGATAAGATAGAGATCATAGCTCAAGTGTGAGAAAACAAGGTATTTGGAAAATAAATCACATAGAAAAACACTTGGGAAATGAAATAGAAATGAAGATCAAAACAATTTTCTTAAAGACTCTCTTTTTCTTTGATTTTTTTTAACCCTTGAAAATAAATAAAAGATAAATCTTTTTAACACAAAAACTCTTTAAAACTCTTGCTGAAAAACTCTTATAAGATGGGAAGAGAATCTCTTAAAATTCTTGGTGAAAATAGCCCAAGAGATGGGTATTTATAACCCTTTCAAACAATATAGTCATTGCAGCCAGGAATGTCCAGAATACCCTTCCGATCGACCGCCCGGTCGACCGGCGCAATGGTCATATTTCTGACCATTGTGCCTCCGGTCGACCGCCCTGTCGACCGGCCAGCACCCAAGAGTGGGTTCTTTCAGCCGGTCGACCGCGCGGTCGACCGGCCTTCTATGGCTGGCCTGTGCACGTTTTCGTGCACATCGTCGACCAGCCCGGTCGACGACCCCTGGTCCGGTCGACTGTCCAGTCGACCGCCAATGTCTCTGGCTGGGAATTTCAAGACTTGAAATCTAGTCTTTTTAACTCCAATAAAATTAAATCACATAAATTTCATAAAAATAAGTTCTTGTAAGATCTTTGAATAACAAATAAGTGTGACTAAAATTCAACACATATTACAAACAATTTGAATCATTTTTGTGATATTGAAATTTGGCCTTTAAACAACGTATTTTCCAAAAACCAAACTTTGAAATGGAAAACCGTTTTCTTCAAGACTCATATGGATACAAAACATGATATTGGAACTATATTTGAAGCATACTGTATATAGATAGAATCTAATATACATATAAGATGTATATCTTTGATAAGAAATCTAAAGCCGGTTAAACTAAAAAAAAGCAAACTTTAAACTTGTGTGTGTGTGTGTGAACTTGAGCATATCAACACTATCTACCTTTACACAAGATCTAAACTACTAAACTAAACAAACTGAGATCTTCTTGTAGAACTCCTTCTCCAAGTCGACTCGATCCAAACACGATCCGAAGAGTATGACACCAACTGAGTGCTAGATGCAATCTTGACGCGTGAGCTCTTGAATCAACACGTGTAAGCTCCAAAACTCCTTTGTTGAAGCTAAACACCTACTAATATATTGGTGTACAACTGAAACTATATAAATACAAGATTATTAGTAAACTATAACTACATGAGTTAATCATCATCAAAACTAGAGTGATGGGCCTTTTGGCTAACAATCTCCCCGTTTTTGATGATGACAAAACTCATGAAATTACATATGCTTGGATTAAAAATAAGCTTCATAGATGCTCCCCTTAACTCATGCATAGCAATAAACATAAAGATATTCAATGAAATGTATAAACCACATGACATATATATATGCATAACTCACCAAATTATTTTTTTCCCCTTTTTTATAAATGAGGAAATAAACATGCATATATAAACTCACTATATACTTCTCCCCTTTTTTGTCAATTCATCAATAAAGGGGCGAAAACAAATCAAACAATAAAGATATATATGAGATATACATTCATGAAGAGGAGAGACGTAAAGTTAACTCCCCCTGCATACATGCATTTATATGAAAAGAGATGACTAGACCCTAACCACATAAAGAATAATATACAAGGTATAAGTAGAGACGTAAAGCTCCCCCTACACACGTGTATCACATAAAGAAGAGAGGTCAAACTCCTCAATTTGAGATACACTCAACATGAATTTATATATAGAGAAGAAGTTAAGCTCCCCTTGCATATAAAGAATACATATCAAAACATTTTTGAAACCACTTATAAAACAAATTTTGAATTTTCTTGAAGTCAACAAAACAAATTTTGATACCAATGAAATCAAATTGTAGATACCAATTGAAAATTGTAGTTTGACAAAAATAAATGTTTGTATCATTTGTAAATAAACAAATTATTTAAGATATCAATAGAAGATTTTTGATATCAATTGAAAATGAAACATTGTAAGTTTGATACCAAATGAAATTAAATTGTACCAATTGAAAATATCTAGTAAATTTTTGATACCAATTGAAAGTAAAAATTAAATTTTGGTTAAACACAACTCATTTTGCAATAAGCATATCAAATTGAGAATAATACTAATTTAAGATTATTGATATCAATATTGAACATGTTAGCAAATACCAAAATAATTATTTTTCATCATAAAGAATTGGTAGTAAGATACCAATTGAAAAAAAATCGATTGAAAGATAAAACACGAATTTTTCTCCCCCTTTATGAAATACCAATAAAAATAATGCATAAGCTTGTATAAGATACCAATTGAAAAATAATTGTCATTATGGACTAATTCAAGCTTAGAAAGAATTAATTTGTGCTTTAAGATATAAAGATGTTGTAAGCACAATCAAATCATATATATATATATGTATGTATGAAAATAAATATACCAATTAAAATTGATACTATTTAAAATTTGAAGCATACATATATAAGAAACACATATGAGTCTACAAAGATAAAATTCCATGAAGATCATGCGTATAACTGATAACTACCTCCCTATTCATGCACATGATAAAAGGATATTCAATAAGAGCATACAAGGCATGGTCCTCCATCCAACCGCCCTTTAAAGATAGGGGTTTTCAAAAATATGATTTGAAAATATTTATTTGAAAACTCTACCAATAGAAGAATATAAATTAGTTTAAAGATAATTTTTAAATAACTAGTTATAGATTTTTCAAAATTATGAAACCAAAACATATATTCCATGAAGCATGCATTATACAGAAGATTGACACTCAAGATATATAAAGCTCATATAAAACTCATAAAAAAATAAGTAAACACGAATAATGTGAGTGTATAAAAATCGTGTGAAAAGCATAATCATAGAAATAGGCAATGAAACTCATATGAGATTCCTTTTATCAAAAATAAGAATTTATCAAAACTAAATATGCTTCAAGGTATATGTATGTTTTGTCTAAACCAGAAATATACATACATATCCCAAACATAAGTCAATCCAAAATAGAATATTATATGAAAAGCAAGTGACTCTAGAATAGACATGTATATCTAAAGTTTTGATAAAATTGACATATACATAAAGCTAAATACATTGTTATTGTAAACATATACAAAACTAGGGAATACCAGTTAAAATATAAGAATCATCAAAACTAGGCTATACAAGTACATCTAATAGGTACAAATGAGCAATATAGCACAAATATATAATAATCAAATGTGACTCACTAGTTGTACAAGTATAAACACAAGTTTTAATGAAAACTACATCTAAACATATAATCATAACATGAAGCATAGTAGAAAACATAAACCAATATGATCATTAAGATAGATGCACATGTTTTAGAGTTATGATATACACAATAGTTAAACTATAGTGAGAATACAAAAGATGTAAATCCATATGAACATGGGTGTATCTCAAAAGACTATCTATATACATCACAGTCTAATTTACATTGCTTCTAATATAATGAATATGAAAAAATAAAATATGCTAAAAATCAATAATATGAAAGCATGTAAACTAAATGGGAGTTAGAGATAGTTACCAAAACTATTAGAGCCAATGTCTAGATCTTCAAACCATGGTGTCCTCCCACCAAACTCTCGTTGAAAGTGATGCATATAAAATTGACACCATTTAGTTCGGAACGCATCCACCATCAAGGCACCAATACCCTCACGTCATGTGAGAGCCCACACCTACATTAAATATAATAGGAGTGGATTTTGGTACCCATACCCTATTGGATCCATGAGGGTTAGCACATTTCCTAACCCAAACAAACTTGTTTCAAAATTTGAATTATGTATCCTATCATAATAAAACTTTGCAAGGTGGCCCTTACGTCCACAATGTGTACAAGTGTACACATGAGCATGCATAAAATCATGTGTGTGAGCATGATGAGCATGTGTATGCCATGTATGGTGTGCATGAACATGTAGTGCATGTTTCTTGCGAAATATGAATTCCAATTTCTTGTGATCCATAACACATTGGCTCAAAGTTGATCCCAAACAATCTACACTTTTCTTCAACATACATATATCATTATTAATACTTGAAGAATAAGTGGAGTATATGATTGTTACACAATTCTGCATATTTTACCATATCATTTCCATGCATTTTTGCAAATAAAAATATGATTTTTACTCATCTTCTCTATATTTTTGCAGGTCCACACTCAAATGGAGAAAAGGCCCAAAATCTCTTTAATTAGCAATAATTAAAGAGATTAATTCAAAAGCCCAAAAGAGCCTAAGATTTGAATCCAGGATCTAGAGAATTCCTCGCGCCAACTCAATCTTCCAGAAGGCCACGTGGATAATAACCTCGTAAACAAACTCACAACAGAAAGTTGTTGGCCAACGGCCACAGAACTGCCGCAAGTTGCCGCGTTTCCACCGCAAATCTAGGGCCGTTGGGCGCCAGATTTTGCCAGCTGTCCCATCTTCCGGAGACTTCTCTCTGAGCCTATAAATACTGGACCAAGGGCTTCGTAAAAAGACTGAACAGAGAAGAGAGGAGAAATTAGGGGAAAGTCTTGTATTTTGTTTTAGTATTCTCTAGGTTTTAGTCTCCCTCTTCTTCCTCCCTAGAAATTCTGCAAAAGAGAGTTGTAAGAGAGAGAGAGAGAGCTTGTGTACATCAAGGAGTGACAACTTGTGAAGCAAGGATTGATCCATTCTCTTCTTCTCTACTTGAGCATTTTCTAGTATTACTTGCTTTCTTTACTTCTAGTTTTACTTTACTTGCAATTTTATTCATGCTTTGTTTTGCTTTTCTAATGGCTAGTAGCTAATTCTTTCTTCTCATGGCTAGCTAACAACTTACCTTGCTAACTACTAACTCATGGGTGATTGCTATCTTTAATCTTGCAAAGTGTATGATCTTCTCTTCTCCGATGGGTTACTTTCATTGCTTGGCAAGTTCTTGTTGTAATTCTCTATATGATTCATGTGTGCCTCATTTAGAGCCTTGTCTAGAACAAGTGCCTTGATGGAACATGGAGATGGATCACCAATATGCTATTTGTTGTACAACTTCTTTACTTCCATTAATGAATGTTGTATCTTCTTCCTTAGCATCCCTTGAGTGTAGCTCTTTTGATTCCATTATTGAAAGTCTAATTTGTAGGCCAATGACATCTATGAGGCTACAAGACAAGTCCAAGAATGATCACCCGTCATCCAAGTGGGAAAGTAATTAGACCAACACGCAAGACAAATCTTTGCCGATGAATCAACATGAGGCATGCATTCATCATCACGGAGTTTAGTAAGTTTTTAGCAAGGAAGTAAGGTTAGCTAGCCATGGTTTTCTTCACCTTCAAAGTCTTCTAAAGTTTTCTTTTCTTTTAGTGTTAATAACAAATCCAATCTTGATTTTGATTTCTTTTCATTTTCCATCATGAACAAAGCCACCCATTCTTTTATTTCTTTTTCCAACGATTCTTTATTCTTTTGAGCAAAGAAGAATCTTCGTTTTCTATCTTCACTACCAACCGTAACGCTTCCATCGCAAGCTCTCCCTGAGAATTGACTCGGTATAGCCCATGCTATAACGGAGATAGGAAAGGGTATATTAACCATTTGAAATACATTTGTGGAATGATCAAGCACTAAGGTTGAATCTAAACCTTATCTCTTTTACATAATATCTGTGCAATCTACCACACTATCTTTTCCCAATCAAATTTTTGGCGCCGTTGCCGGGGAGAGCAACGGTTTTTTTGGTTTAAAGTGAAGAACTAAACGAATTCTCTTCTCTGTTGCAGGTTACAGGTGAAGAAAACAGCAAAATTTGCATTGCAGTGACATATAAGTGGCTCTGGGCTTCTGCTCTCGAAAGCAGAAACCAGAAGCCCTCTGAATTGCCGCAGATTCGCGGCATTTGCCGCAGAATTGCGGCAAGGAGGAGTGACTCCTAACAAGTTTTCTGCAGGGTCTTCAGCTTTGCAAAATACAGCTTCTGTAATAATTCATTTCTTGTATTCTTCACCATACTCCTGCTAATAAAATCAACAGTAAAAAATTGGTTGAAAACGTTAAAAATTGATTAGACATTTGCATTTCTAGGCACGTGTCTTTTCAATTCATTTACTTTTACTGTTGAAGAGTGCTGGAGGCAAGGTACGTTTCGCATTGCATGTAGACTAGGAATCATCTCTTGCTTGATTTTCATGCTTTGAGTGTATCCTAGTTATATATCTTGTACACTTGCACAATCCAATTTTAAGGGCACTAACCCATAAATAAGATAAGGTGGGGATTTTATCACCCTTTCCTTAGCCCAAAAACCACCATCCCAGCACTCACAATCCCAAGCTTGTAAATAAAAAATTGCTAGACGTTGGCCCTAGGGACATCTCGGACTCACTTAGGAGATTATCCTAAGGGGAAAAAGTGTTGAAAATTGACTTTTGTAAAATCAGTGTCTAGGAAAGGGATTGAGGGCCGAAAGCCCGAAGGTTGCTGGTTACTTAATTAAGGAACGTCTCTGACGGAAAACCTCCCACCAACCTTGCCCTTTCCTGGCTGATTCGCTTATAGTCAAAGTCTACACTAAACCTCCTGTGGACGATCTAATCAGTTAGGAGTCGTCTAGGTCCAGGAATCCTAGAAGCTTGGATTGATTTTTCTTTTATTGTTTGTTATTTTCATTTTTTCTTTTTCGCTGGTGTGATCGGTGCACGTTGTTTGTGATTGTATATGCAAGAGTGGTTCCGTGATTCAGAATCTGCAAGACTTGTTAGACTTTCTACACTTGCACTTACACAACCACTTGACATTATGGAAAACAACGTCTCACTTCAAGATCGATTTTATCCGATTCGCACCTCCCTTCCTTCATGCATTCTTCTCCCCGAACCTAATGGAAATCACTTCGAGCTGAAATCGCAATTCATTAATACACTTCCCCGATTTCATGGTCTAGAGTCTGAGGACGCGTACCTCTTTATTCGTGAGTTTGAAGTGGTATGCCAAATGATGAGAATTTCCCAACTGACCGAGGATGCTGTTAGGTTACGGTTCATACCGTTTGCACTTAAGGATTTAGCTAAGAAATGGCTTTATAATCTTCCCGTCAGTTCCATATCTTCATGGGAGGATTTTATAAAAGTCTTTCTTAAGAAATTCTATCCTATCCACAAAACAGCCCTCATGAGAAAGAATATAATGCAATTCAAGCAGGAACCTAATGAACCTTTCTGGAAGTATCTTGAGCGTTTCAAAGACCTTCTAGCCCTATGTCCTCATCACGGCGTAGAGAAATGGCGTCTGTGCCAGATTATCTATGACGGTCTAGATTACCAAACAAAAACCCTCCTTGAATCCATGTGTCAAGGGGAATTTTTGAAGAAAAATGAACATCAGGGGTGGGATCTCTTTGAAACCCTAGCTGAGAAAATCATTCAGTGGGAGTCATGTCCTGATAAATCCACTCCCACCACTTCCAGAATTGGTACACACTCCATAGAATCCTCTATAGCCGCAGAAGCCAAGATCACACAATTGATGAAGAGGATAGAACTGCTTGAGTCTAGGGGAAATTCTATTGTAAATCAGGTCAACCCATTGCCTGTGATTAAACCGGGTTGCACCAACTGTCATGACCTTAGCCATGTCTTTGAGGAGTGTCCTTTGTATCAGCACCAATCATATCAGGAGAACATGAATGCAGCATTTACCAGACCCCCATACTCCAACACTTACAATTCGGCATGGCAGAACCATCCAAATTTTTCGTGGAGTCAGTCTGGTCCTGAGCATCATAGACCACCACTTCCACATCCATATAATGCTCAGTCTCACACATCCAGTTTCAATCATAATTCACTGTATGTTCATTCATCTCAAAGTCCACCACATTCACAACCATATCAGAACCCACCACACTACCAATCACAATTCCAGTCTCCACATCATCAACATCCACCCCAGAACAATCAGATGATAAAATATCAGAGTTGATGAAAATGATAGAATCCTTAACTAAGACCCAAGCTTCAATGATGAACCATCATCAACAGGATATGGATAGAATTCAGGTCCAATTAGGGCAATTGGCTAATGAGAGACAAAAAGGTATGCTTCCAAGCCAGCCAGTGCCAAATCCCAAACATCACTTCCCTTTGAATGAAGTGGAAGATTTAGGACCCAGTCAATGTCATTCTATTCATACCCTGAGATCTGGAAAACAAGTCAACAATAGGGTTTCTAGTCCACCAGCTCATCCTGTACAAAAGCCAACACCTCCTGTCCCAATGCAACCAACTTCTGACAAACCATCTTCTAGTACAGAGCCATCCACTTCAAAAGCCAAGGGTAAAGAAAAGGTAGATGAGCAACCCTATAAGCCTGTTGTACCATTTCCAAATAGGCTTAAGAATCCCAAGACAAATGCTCACATGGAGAAGATAAAAGAAATGTTCAATAAGGTCCAAATCAATGTCCCTCTTCTTGATGCCATACAACAAGTGCCATCATATGCTAAATTCTTAAAGGAAATGTGCACCAAGAAGAGGAAAACACAAGTCCCTAAAAAAGTCTTCCTAGCATCATCCATCAATGAGCTGCTCAATGGTCCAATTCTTGTTAAATATAAAGACCCAGGGAGCCCCACCATTTCATGCATCATAGGACAGACTACCATTAATAGGGCACTTCTTGATTTGGGGGCCAGCATCAATCTCCTGCCTTTCTCTGTGTACCAACAATTAGGGTTAGGTGATCTCCGTCCTACCCAAATGACCATACAATTGGCTGATCGCTCTGTCACTAGACCCCAGGGGGAAATTCACGATGTCCTTGTCAAAGTTGGGGAATTCATTTATCCTGTTGACTTTGTAGTCCTTGAAACAAAACCTGTGTCAAATTCCAATCAAAGGGCTCAAACTCCTGTCATTTTGGGACGACCATTCCTGGCTACTGCAAATGCCATCATTAATTGCCGGAATGGATCAATGAAGTTAACCTTTGGTAACATGACTCATGAACACAATGTCTTCCACACACAACCTCGTAAAACAAAAGATCAAACATTTGAGGTTAGTTTCATTAGTAACAATTGTGAGGAAGAAGGTGAAGATCCAAAAGATGAGTCATAATCTTGTGATTCTCTTATCCGAGTACCCTTTCAACAGGGGAAAGTTGATTTGGATATTTTCACCTTCAATGAGCCAACTGTGACTGTATCTGAACCTCCGATTGATATATCCTTTGAAGACCTGTTTGCTGATGAGATCATGTGTCTAGATGAGTCAACTCGGGGTAGGTTAGCTGATTGTCTACTTCCGGATGTTGATCTTAGTTTTGAAGAATTGTATGGAGAAGAGCTGAACTTCCTTAACATTAGAAGTGATGAGATTCAGAGTGAGAGTGGTGATAAGGAATTTTTTAGTGAACAATATGGTGGAATGAGGGTGAATGATAATAATAAACAATTGAATCTGGAAATACCTAGGGCTAAAATAATTCAAACCGTTTCCCAACTGAGCTCACGAAAGCAGACGCACTGGAATGATGGGAAACGGGCCAGAGGAAAACGACCAAAAGCCTAGGTAATGGTTACACTTGTATATACTCTTTGTAAATAATTTTTTGCACTTTTTTGTAAATAAAAGTTTCTTACCTCTTACCTATTTCATGCATACATATATCATGATGCATTGAGGACAATGCATGAAATAAGTGTGGGAGAGGGTTTACTAACATAGAGTTTTTAGATTTTCTTTTTTTTACATTTCTTTTACAAAAATAGAAATAAAATAAAAAAATATAAAAAAAATAAAATAAAAACTTTTTGAAATAAGAGACAAAGTTTTGATCTATTTTTAAGAAAATTAAGATGTATCTTAGAAATTAAGAAATCCTTAATTATGACATCTTAAACCTAGTTGAAATAATAGATCTTGTTTAAAATTATAGGCTAAGTAAGTAAAATTGGTGAGATATTTTTATCTTGAATTTTTACCTTAGATAAATATGCACTTTACACTTACACATTTCTTGGGATGGAGATAAAGACCAAAAATGCCATAAAAATAAAAAAAAAGAAAGAAAAATAAAGATGTAATAAAACATCATCTATTAAGCTGGATAAATGTGCCTCAAGAAGCATGATTATTCACGCCTAACGGTGGTAAAGGAAATAAATAATCCCCTTTAGTTTTGTGGCCTTTTTTTACTCGAGACCTTAAACCCGAGGGATGTTTTCTCATCTGGTGCCCTAAGACCGTCTGGTTTGGGAGTCATCGGTTATAGGCTCACTACAAGGGTAAACTAGAAAACCTAAACTAAGGGAAGAAAAAAAGCAGAAAAAAATATATATAAATAAATAAATGGCTTGATGGTTGGAGTTGAAATCCCAGAAATTTTCACAGAGCACGGTGTGCATATTATCTAGGTTTTATGAAAGATAAAATATTCAATCCAATTTTGAATTCTTACCTTAATTGAAGACAAGATCTTGCATAGAGACTAAGTTTAAGAAAGAATGATTATAGGTGGACTTATGACCTTAGATCACTTATATTTTTGCAAAAATAGTTCGAAAACATGTCTCTCTTTCAAAATGCGTTTTCAAAAACACTAACATTTGTCTTCTTTCTTTATGGATTTTGTGGGTGCAATCCGCTGAAAACCCTCAGGAGACAACACTCCTCCTCTAGGGTAACCTAGAGGTTTAACGGCTTGTTGCACACGCTCAGTGCAATCGCGTCACCTGCGAAAGTGGTGTAATAAATTGGTAGTATAGTTTTTCTTTTACTTTTTCTTTGTTTTGCTCGGGACGAGCAAAAGAATAAGTGTGGGGGTGTGATTGTTACACAATTCTGCATATTTTACCATATCATTCCCATGCATTTTTGCAAATAAAAATATGATTTTTACTCATCTTCTCTATATTTTTGCAGGTCCACACTCAAATGGAGAAAAGGCCCAAAATCTCTTTAATTAGCAATAATTAAAGAGATTAATTCAAAAGCCCAAAAGAGCCCAAGATTTGAATCCAGGATCTAGAGAATTCCTCGCGCCAACTCAATCTTCCAGAAGGCCACGTGGATAACAACCTCGTAAACAAACTCACAACAGAAAGTTGTTGGCCAACGGCCACAGAACTACCGCAAGTTGCCGCGTTTCCACCGCAAATCTAGGGTCGTTGGGCGCCAGATTTTGCCAGCTATCCCATCTTCCGGAGACTTCTCTCTAAGCCTATAGATACTGGACCAAGGGCTTCGTAAAAAGACTGAACAGAGAAGAGAGGAGAAATTAGGGGAAAGTCTTATATTTTGTTTTAGTATTCTCTAGGTTTTAGTCTCCCTCTTCTTCCTCCCTAGAAATTCTGCAAAAGAGAGTTGTAAGAGAGAGAGCTTGTGTACATCAAGGAGTAACAACTTGTGAAGCAAGGATTGATCCATTCTCTTCTTCTCTACTTGAGCATTTTCTAGTATTACTTGCTTTCTTTACTTCTAGTTTTACTTTACTTGCAATTTTATTCATGCTTTGTTTTGCTTTTCTAATGGCTAGTAGCTAATTCTTTCTTCTCATGGCTAGCTAACAACTTACCTTGCTAACTACTAACTCATGGGTGATTGCTATCTTTAATCTTGCAAAGTGTATGATCTTCTCTTCTCCGATGGGTTACTTTCATTGCTTGGCAAGTTCTTGTTGTAATTCTCCATATGATTCATGTGTGCCTCATTTAGAGCCTTGTCTAGAACAAGTGCCTTGATGGAACATGGAGATGGATCACCAATATGCTATTTGTTGTACAACTTCTTTACTTCCATTAATGAATGTTGTATCTTCTTCCTTAGCATCCCTTGAGTGTAGCTCTTTTGATTCCATTATTGAAAGTCTAATTTGTAGGCCAATGACATCTATGAGGCTACAAGACAAGTCCAAGAATGATCACCCGTCATCCAAGTGGGAAAGTAATTAGACCAACACGCAAGACAAATCTTTGCCGATGAATCAACATGAGGCATTCATTCATCATCACGGAGTTTAGTAAGTTTTTAGCAAGGAAGTAAGGTTAGCTAGCCATAGTTTTCTTCACCTTCAAAGTCTTCTAAAGTTTTCTTTTCTTTTAGTGTTAATAACAAATCCAATCTTGATTTTGATTTCTTTTCATTTTCCATCATGAACAAAGCCACCCATTCTTTTATTTCTTTTTCCAACGATTCTTTATTCTTTTGAGCAAAGAAGAATCTTCGTTTTCTATCTTCACTACCAACCGTAACGCTTCCATCGCAAGCTCTCCCTGAGAATCGACTCGGTATAGCCCATGCTATAACGGAGATAGAAAAGGGTATATTAACCATTTGAAATACATTTGTGGAATGATCAAGCACTAAGGTTGAATCTAAACCTTATCTCTTTTACATAATATCTGTGCAATCTACCACACTATCTTTTCCCAATCAGTATACAACATGTTTGTTAATAGAAGAAGAAGCAATAGGAACATGATAAACATGAGTATCAAAATCATTTTTCAAAAAAGAATTTTTCTTTAAAACTGAATCCAATTCTTTTAAAATTAAAGCAATTTTATATTTCAAAAAATTATTCTCTTTTAAAACAATATCGAGTTTTGCTCTTTAAAACATCATTATAATTATTTTTTTCAAAATTTCATTTTCCTTTACAACAAGGTCAAGTTGGGTTTTCAAGGAATCTCTTTCACTTGAAATATCAACCCTCTCTTGTAAAATCATGTCTAGTTTTGAACACAAATCCTTATTTTATTTATTTAATTTAAAGCTTTTCTTTTTCAAAACTTGATACTTTCAAGTAAGTTTTTACAAACAATAGATATTTCTTCATTCAAAGCATCAGCATCTATGATGTCATCTCCTGAAGAATTAGCACAATCATCTAGATGAGTTTCTGAATGTACCTCAAGGGAGTTAATCCCTTGGACCATATAGCAAGTTTCGATGGACTTATCCACCAAGGGTTCCTTCTCCACGTGGTTTGTCGTTTGTAGCTTTGAAGAGGTCAATGTGTCCACACTGTAAAAGTAGAATCACAATGAGAAATCATAGATAAATAATATTTGCTTAATGTTTGCTTTAATGCATCTAGGGCTTGTGCATTGGCTTCTATATGCTTGTTATTACGAAGATAAGATTTCTTGGTAGTAGCAAGGTAAACATGCATTCCTAGGATTTTTAAATAGGCACTCATCCTAAGCTTCCATATATCGATGTTAGAAACATCAAACATGAGAGGAGCAAGGTAATTCATGAGTGTATAAACAATAAGTGTGCAAATACAAATGTAGATTAGCTAACCAAGTGATTAAGTTTGAACTTGCACACAAACACAGAATTTCAGAACTAAGAATGAAAAGTGCAAGTTATTCAATTCTACCGCAATAGCAAGTGGCTTTGCGGGTCATGATCCACAAGGAGGGACTAGCGATGAAAGCTTTTTTAGTAAGTCTTCTTTTAAGATACAAAGTATGGTTAAATTTCTTCTTTAGTTCTTTAAAAGAAAAAAGGAAAATTTGAGTTAAAGTTAAATTAGGAAGAAGATGGTAGATTAAGGAGATGGAGAAACTAAAAATGATATGTACAAAGAAATCAAAATGAGTGATGAAAGAGTTGGGTGTTGTTGGTGTTGGTGATCTAAACTAAAGAAATAAAAGAAAAGAAAGAAAAGATTAAAGAAATACTTACCTCCTCTGGTTGATGACTTACCTGGAACCCTTGCATGTTCTACCTTGCTTCAGAGGCATTCAACACATAAAACATAAGATCGAGCTCAGTCCCCATTCGCATTACATGATCAAGACGAATAAGAATGAAATGATACGGAATCTTGAGGAGGAGATTATCATCATGTAATATCGTTGGCACTCACACAAACATGACTATACTAATGCTTCTAGATTCACTTGAATGCTCCTCATAATCAAAAGAGGAAAAATAGAAAAAAAAAAGAAGAAAACAAAAGTAAAGACAAAACAAAAAAAAAATTACTTTTTATTGCTTGCAGAAACTATAGAAGAAAGAAGAAGGTACATTGGTGTCACTCTCAACATAAGCTTCTCTCTTACTTACATGAATCTCAGTCTAAACTATACTTAAAAAGAAAGAAAATTTACATGGAAAGAAAATAAAAACCTACACTAAAAAGAATAAAAATGTGGACTAAATTCTATCTCTGCATGGTCGTCCTCTGTACGCTCTGAAATCCCAGTATTTATAGGCAAAGCCCAACCTATGAGAGCGTATGAAGATAGGGGGAGCAAACGCTCCCCCTAACTCTCTAACAAAGCCGCGAAAACGCGGCCAAAGCCGTGTTTCTGCGTCCAGGGTCTGGCCAAGTGGCCACACCCTATTGGTGGAACTCCCCGGCTTCGCGATTGATGTTTATCTTCAGCTGAATTTGCAGTTTAAGTTCGGGATTTTGACGAAATGGCCTTTGATCCTTGGCTTCAACCGATTGATTTGTAAGGATTTGTTCTAACTGGTTTTCAACCGATCTGAACCGACCTGATCTGTCCTGATTTACTGAGTTCGAATTAATTCTGATTTAATTCAGAATTTGATGGGATTTTGGGCTCATTTCTCTTCACTCTCCTTTAGGAATGGGCCTGCAAATAAATTAAACAATAATTAAGAAAAAGCAGAGTTTATTTTATAATAAGTATGAGAATATGATAATGAATGTGCAATATTAGCGACCGATCACCAAGATCTCACTCTCAGGTGTTAAACCTAATATCAGGAGCGTAGGATCTGATACCAATTGAAAAATACACCTAGAGGGGGGTGAATAGGTGTATGGCTAATCTAATGACAAATGATGCGAAATTAAAAATTAATTGCAACACACCAAGTGTAACCAAAGAGTGTAACCGAATTCTCAGTAACGGGCTCTAGACTATCTTCTCTAAATTCCTCTAAATAAGAATTGAGGTGCTATATGAAGCTCTCTTGATTCAACACTAGTGAGACACACAAACAATACCAAGCATATATATGATATGGACAATATGATGCAATGCAAGATATAAAGAGAGAGAGAGAGTTTAAAGATAGTGGATCAATCGCAAACACCGAGATATGTTTCGAGATTCGAGCCACTGCTTATGTCCCCGCCTTCACACAGAAAGTTTTCCACTATACGTCCACACAGGAACTCCCCATACAGGGAACCTCCACTGAGGATTTGACAAATACAAAGTAGGAGTACACAACTCCTCTCTCCAACAACACAACCTCTACATAAGAGGCTAGGCACAATAACAATCTCTTCTACACTTAGAGGGATAGGCACTAAGCCAAACAACAATCACCTTACAAAACTCCACCACAATCATCTCTATACAAGAGGGATAACAACAAACCCAAAGCTCAACCTCAATCACCTCTATGCAAGAGGGATGAACACAAAACCCAAAGCACAACCTCCTCTACACTTAGAGGGATAGATATAGACCAAAGCAAAGAGAAAGTTACAATCTTGTTGATCTCAAAGACCACAAACAGCCTTAGGTGATCTCAATAGACCAGAAACTAATTTTCTCACAAAAACAAGATCCTATAGATAGGATAGAGATCATAGCTTAAGTGTGAGAAACAAGGTATTTGGAAAATAAATCACAAAGAAAAACACTTAGGAAATACTATAATGAAATAGAAATAAAGATCAAAACAATTTTCCCAAAGACTCTCTTTTCCTTTGATTTTTTCAACCCTTGAAAATAAATAAAAGATAAATCTTTTTAACATAAAAACTCTTTAAAACTCTTACTGAAAAAGTCTTATAAGATGGGAAGAGAAGCTCTAAAAATTCTTGGTGAAAACAGCCCAAGAGATGGGTATTTATAACCCTTTCAAACAATGTAGTTGTTGCAGCCAGGAATGTCCAGAATACCCTTCCGGTCGACCGCCCAGTCGACCGGCGCAATGGTCATATTTCTGACCGTTATGCCTTCGGTTGACCGCCCGGTCGACCAGGCCAAGCCATCGGTCGACCGCCCGATTGACCGACCAGTACCGGAGAGTGGGTGCTTTCAGTCGGTCGTCTGCGCGGTCGACTGGCCTTCTATGGCTGGCCTATGCACATTCTCGTGCATATCGGTCGACCCCGTCTGGTCGACCGCCAGTGTCTTTGGCTGGGAATTTCAGGACTTAAAACCTAGTCTTTATAACTCTAATAAAATCCCATAAAATCACATAAATTCCACAAAAATAAGTTCTTGTAAGATCTTTGAATAACAAATAAGTGTGACTAAAATTCAACACATATTATAAATAATTTGAACCATTATTGTGATATTGAAATTTGGCCTTTAAATAAAAACCGTATTTTTCAAAAATCAAACTTTGAAATGGAAGACCATTTTCTCTAAAACTCATATGGATACAAAAACATGATATTAAAACTATATTTGAAGCATATTGTATATGGATAGAATCCAATATACATATAGGATGTATATCTATGTTTTTGATATGAAATCCAAAACCGGTTAAACAAAAAAATCAAACTTTGAACTTGTGTGTGTGTGAACTTGAGCATATCAACACTATCTACCTTTACACAAGATTTGAACTACTAAACTAAACAAGCCGAGGTCTTCTTGTAGAACTTCTTCTCCAAGTTGACTCGATCCAAACGCGATCCGAAGAGCTTGACTCCAACCGAGTGCTAGATGCGATCTTGACGCGCGAGCTCTTGAATCAACACGTGTAAGCTACAAAACTCCTTTTTTGAAGCTAAACACCTATTAATATCTTGGTCAAAAACTGAAATTATATAAACATAAGATTATTAGTAAACTATAACTACATGAGTTAATCATCATCAAAACTAGAGTGATGGGCCTTTGGGCCAACAATAATCCTTTTTTGTAAAGTTTTATAAACTATTCGTTTGAAGTTTGAAAATACTTTTAACAAGTTTAGTTAGTTTAGCAGACATAAAGCAGCAAACCCATTTATGGCAAAAAGAAGGAAACCTACTTAGGACATGACAGATGAGTTAATACAAACACAAATAGTTGGTCGGTACCTAGTTTACCAATCTCTAGGTCATTTATGAGGCAAATATAATTTCATGTTGAGCGTGGTTGAACATGACTAAGGACGACGCCGTACAACCCACTTATAATCACAAAAATATGATAACATGTTGTAATATAGTGCCTGTTTATTTTCTTGGAAGAGATAGGAAGAAGGAAAAATCGATCTCTCTTTTGATCTTTGGTGTTTGGCTCACCGAGGAAGAAGAAGGGAAGAGAAAAGAAAAAATCCGAGCTGATGCTGACTGGATTGGCACGGGGATCAAGGTCGATTTCTTTCTCAAATCTCTTCCGCCCAAATTCGCCACAAAGAGAGCTGGAGCTCGCCGATCTAAATTAGAAAATCAATTTCTAATTCCCTCTCTTTCTCTTTCTTCTCCTTCCTCTTCCCTTTTTCCTTCTTCTTATTCTTCCCATCAAACACCCCATTCACTGAAGAGTGGGCAAAACTCCCCCCTGTTTATGAGGCAAAGATAATTTCATGTTGGCCGTGATTAAACATGACTAAGGACGACACCTGACAACCCAAAGGAAAAAATCGATCTCTCTTCTGATCTTTGATGTTTGGCTCATCGAGGAAGAGGAAGGGAAGATAAAAGAAAAAAATTCGAGCTAATGCTAACTCAGATTGGCGCGAGGATCAAGGTCGATTTCTTTCTCAAATCTCTTCCGCCCAAATTCGCCACAAAGAGAGCTGGAGCTCGCTGATCTAAATTAGAAAATCAATTTCTAATTCCCTCTCTTTCTCTTTCTTCTCCTTCCTCTTCCCCTTTTCCTTCTTCTTATTCTTCCATCAAACACCCCATTCACTGAAGAGTGGGCAGAACTCCCCCCCCCCTCGTTTATGAGGCAAAGATAATTTCATGTTGGCCGTGATTAAACATGACTAAGGACGACGCCTGACAACCTAAAGGAAAAAATCGATCTCTCTTCTGACCTTTGATGTTTGGCTCACCGAGGAAGAGGAAGGGAAGATAAAGGAAAAAATCCGAGCTGATGCTAACTCGGATTGGCGCGGGGATCAAGGTCGATTTCTTCCTGAAATCTCTTTCGCCAAAATTCGCCACAAAGAGAGCTGGAGCTCGCCGATCTAAATTAGAAAATCAATTTCTAATTCCCTCTCTTTATCTCTCTTCTCCTTCCTCTTCCCCTTTTTCTTCTTCTTCTTCTTCCCATCAAACACCCCATTCACTGAAGAGTGGGCAAAACTCCCTCTTCCACCACCCCCCCCCCCCCCCCCCCCCAAAAAAAAAAAAAAAAAACCATACAGTCCCTATAGAGTTTTGACTTGTGCATGGAATGAAGTGTTGATCAGTGCCTCATGGTTGTCGTTCATGAAGTACTACATCTACCAAATATTCATAATTACTACTTCTATTGTGTCTACCTGACATCCCTACTTACTATATCTATCGAATTTCGCTTAACTCTAAAGTTTTCCCACTGATTCTTGATTTGTTCACATTGGAAGCAAGGGCTTCTCCGAGAGTCACCCATGAAGTCTTTAGATGTATAGACTACTTCCATGTTTCCTCCTCAAAAATTATACTAGCCAAACACTTGTCTATTATTGGACTTTCTTCATCTACATTATTGACTTATATGTTCCTTTACTGTGTAGATAACTTTTTTTTTTTTTATAATCAACATGTCCCCTTCGGGCGTTCGAACCGGTGACCTCTGGGGGAGCAAACCCAGGGTCTAACCGATGGGCCACAGTTAGGGGCTCTCTTAGATGAGTTGAATGACCTTACAAAGCTGGCCTGAAATTATGAGGGTGATACCAAACTATATAATCACTTTATTGAGGCATAATTGTGTGGGCTTGGATCACAAACCAAATAGCTTAGAGGGTTAAATGTCAATAGAAGGCCCTCATTAAGGGCGCGGCCCATGTTTGATGGAATTATAACTGGGCTTTTATAGAATTAGTATTAGGGCTGGAAGCCCACATTATTAAAAAGTCCATAAAATAATTGACTACCTTCCCTCATAAAAGGGCCAAAGCCATTAATGGATAGATCCATCAAATGAAGAATCTTGGAAGCTCTTTTTGACCTGAAATGCTGTCAGTAGAGCATTTCTCAGTAGTAGATAGCTAACCTATACAATTTTGACACTTCAGTAATTTAGGTGATCATTTGCAACAACTTGAGAGAAAATTGTTCATCCAGTCCAGTTCCTCTCACTTCCTAAATTAAAAACCTTGGAAGGAGCAGAAAACGGAGTTAAAAAAACGCGGTAGGCTCTCTTTCGCTCCTTCACCTCCATGTTGTCAGTTACGAAATGGAAGTCATGTCATTTGTAAGTGAACTTACCTGAAACTGCTAATGAATACAAACAAGTGCAGCGAAAGGGCCTACAAGTTTCATCAGCAAAATTTGGCTTTATAAGCTGCTACCCACAGACGAATTCAGCATTCAGATGTTTAATAATGTGGGTAACTGCCTCCTGCAAGAAAACTGACAGTCTTGGTCTTGCTTTTTTCCCTTTGCCTGTTCAACTGCAAACAACAGTCTCACCTGTACCCATCACAACACATATGATTCTCTCTTTAATCTTGCAATTGTAGTACTGTCAGCACAATAGGGTACAGTACCACTTGCCAACACTTCCACCAGTAATATTCAGTAAACTCTAAAGGTTAATATGAATAGTTTGACTATCTTTCAAAAAAGAATCAATCAATGAAAAAGGAACAATAAAAAGAATCAATCTTCTGTACAAGCTTCTCATTGGATTGGAACAAAATCTCTGAAATTTCTCTTCTGAGCTTCTAAAGATAAAAAAGGAAGAAAACCAAAAGTAAAACAAAACTGATTACAAAAAGAATGGTATGGGACACATGTTTACCCTCGGATAAACTCATTTATGACCCCCTCACTTGCGCATTTCATGATACAACTTTCATCTATACCCTGAATGAATTATATATATACTTACTATTTTTCTGTACTAACAATAATGTAGGTATACCTGTTTGTATTTACGGCAGTGAACAGAGAAAGAGCCACGTTTAATCAGCGGCTTAAATTCCTGAATACACGGGCATGACCCTCCTCGAAAGGCTTTTACGGATGATTGAAGCACCAAGCTCTCCCTTGAGGTCACCGATGATACAATATTTACATGGCGAGAGGCTCAGCATCCAGCCTGTTGAGACCAGACCAGCTCCTCAATGGCATTGTTCCAGAGTTCTAATTCAACCCAGAACAGAATGCGGCACCTTAAGCTGGATGTAGCCTTCACGTGTCCTCTGCGAAAGCTTTATATATAAAATCCTTGAAGCGCTTTGAGTATTGCTTCGGATCAACGGCTGATATGGATGTTGGGTCGTAGTGGATGGACTTGTATGCATGCTCGAGCTTTTTACTGATATCATAGTCTTGAAGTATGTCAATGATACCAAAGAACAAGACCACATCATAGATCGCCCCTGTGGGTTCCCCAATCAGTTCTCCCTCATGTCTTCTTACTGTCATTTCAACTCTAGCTGGCATATTTTTGCCCAATTTGAGTAAAGGCCACCTGAAGCACCAGCGCATACCAACAACATAGAAAATAATGTCAATTTTAGTTAAAGATTAATAAGATGTGTGATAGAATTTATCGCAGCAAGGAGGTATGTTAATGCATTGTTCAAAGAAGCCTGAGTAATAAATGTCATAGGAATTCAGAAGACTTCCCCAAATAACCTTAAGTTTGGGGGAAACATATCATTGCACCATAGGCCATTCAGATATTTAGTACTTCTTAGGAAAACCCAGTAAATGATGTTCTATTTAAGCATTATAGCCGTAAAGAATCATATTTGCAGATGTGTGCGCGCGGGCAAGGCACCATTTGAATAAATTATACAATAACAATAAAGAGAGTACATAATACGTTCATAGATGAGACACACATGCAAATGCTCGACTGTCCATTTTTGCACCTTATTGATGCATAGGGAAGAATAATTAAAATCAATTGATTTTCAATTTTCAAACAAAGTGATGCAGATCAAACTGAATTTATTGAATCTTCAATTTGGATGGTTTATGTTAGATTTGAAGGGGAAGGATCTATCTATACATGAATAAATACATCCATTATCTATCTATATATCTATCTACAAGCCAGCCCCACCCACATGCAGACACAAGAAGACATACATATAGTGTATACATATGCTTTAATAATAAATTATCATGCATCCTTATAGTTTTGTATAAAAAGCAGTCATTGCTTCCTTAATTTTATTAAGTAATAACTTAATGTGTTTAGCTGTTATCAAACTCTTATTACATTTCATGTACAGAACACTACTTTAATGCCCTTTTTTCACTATACTGTAGATATTCGATATGTAAAAAAAGTAAATATGTATCTCAATGGCTAACGACTATGGAAAAAATGTATCCTAGATGCGCCCTGAAACATGCTCAAAGAGTGTGTCTAAGAAGTGGTGTCTGATATTCTAGGTACATCAACACTTCCTATGCGGTGTCGTGTTGTGTCAGACACGTATTAGACACAATACTTCTATTTTGTGCATGTATTTTGAAGAATTTTATAGTGTGTCGGTGTGTTGTGTCGAATTGTGCCTATGTTTGTGCCTCCTTGTTTGTGCCATAGCTGACACGTGTCTAATATATATACAACTTTATTATAGTATTGTTCTTTGTTCTTTCTATATGAATGGTAATAGACTTATAGTAATAAACTCTCATATAAATTTAAAGAACAATTAGCAAAAGAAAGAAATATTATATCAATACAAGTTCTTGAATTGTACTGGGTTGGATCTTCAAGCAACTGATCCATATCTGCTCTTGAAAGGCGAGGAGCTGCTTCTTTGAAATTTTCAATGTCGACATTACCTTCAACCAAAAAAAAAAAGAGCATATCAGCTGCATAGCTTGAAAAAGTTTCAAGGATTAAATTGTTGAGCTTCAGAATGAACCTTCACTTGGAATCGTTTCTCTAGGATCTCTGAAATGAAGGCCCACCAAAAGACTGTAGTCCATGATCCTCTCTTGCTCGAGTAACTCACAATCCCTGTCTACTTGTCTGTGAAACATGAAAGTATTCTCTCAAAACACATACTTTATATAAACATCACATAACCTAAGTTCTTTGGATTCCCTAGAATGTCAGAAGGTGAAAGTTTCTTTAAGAATGGATACATGCAAGTAAGCCTTACATTACCTAACGAACTCTTGGAACCAGGACTTGTGCAATCGGAAGATATAGTTAAGGTCGAGGTCTTTCAGAGTAGTATTCTCATCAATTTCTGACTCGGGCTTATCAGTTGTACGTCCATGAGAGGACCCTTTTAGGTCAAACCGCCTGTGGATGACATATTCAGAGCAGAAAAGATTTCCCATGATAACAAAGCGTACCTGATTAAATGTAACAGCACCAGTCACACTTTTTTGCAGCCACAAAAAAGATTACATATTATCAGTATAAACCATGGTTTCAGACTTTATTTTAACCTTCTTCTGAGCCGTCCCAGTTAATTTGACACAGTGCAGGCCAAAAAACTTTGCCACCAGAGTATTTTCATAGGAACGAACATGCTTAAAGTAAGCTGGGAGCATCCGCAGAAGCACCTATATGATGAAAATGGGTTCATCAAACTATATCAAGAAATTGCAGAGGTGTTCTTGATCCACAGAAAATGCATGGAAGAGACAGGAAAAGGGGCTCACTTTTACTTCAGCCTTCTTTATTGTTTTGATCATGTATCCATCATCATTAGTCAAGTAGAAAAAGCTTCCGCTCTTTCCAGGAGATGAGAGCTCTCGAAGTGCATCATTTCCACAGATGGAGAGCATATAATCAGCTGCATCAACCTTGAACAGTCTGCGGAGTGTCCTGTACATCCGATTCAAGCAAAGTGGGCATATCAAGCCTGAGTAAATGTTTGAAAAAGATTGGGAGCAGACTGAGGAGATGTTAGCAAGAGGCAGAAATATCTCATGGGCTACCTGAAAACCAAGGGGCAGTAGTCCTTCCATTTGAAATCACATGACTGGTGTGGGGGTGTATATTTTGATCCCACCGGAGGAAACTTGGTCCACACTTTTTCTCTAGGATCAAATGCGGAAGATTTGAGATCAAGAGTCGCGGCTTGGGCAGCTTGTCTTCCTACAGCATGCCTGTAGCCATAGCAGCCCGTGAAGAAATCAAGATTGTGATGACTACAGTGTGAACATAAAAAGGATGTAAAAGATTGTAGCTAGTCGAGTGTAGTACGATTTCCCTCCCTCATGGATTCAATCCTTTTACATAATGCACGTAGGAAGGAAAATAAGAGGAACCAAAACAATGCTAATGACTAACCTAATCAACTAACATATAATTACTAGACTCGGAACATAATCCACCATATCTCGGCCAAACTTTTAGTCATTATCAGAAGGAAAAAGAAAAATCATGCAGATCCTACAACATAGAGCAACTTTTGAAATGAATCAGTAATTTCTCTAATACATGTTATAAACCATTGCAAAAAGATGATTCATTCCCAATATAGCGATCAAAACTTTACTTTATGTTTAATCATTCAGTATGATAGAATCTTTGCCTATGCACATTAATGTCCATCATGATACTATCTATTGAATAAACCCAGTTACACATAATCCAAGCATTAGAACATTATCATCAATTGAAGCACCAATTCCAAAAGAAGAAGAGGAGAGAGAGAGAGAGAGTGCGTGTGATTGAGGTCTGAGAAAATTTTAACATGTTGAAAGAGACGGTAGCAATGAGGAATCAGAGATGATTTTTAAACCAGAAAAAAAAAAAAATACACTATGCTTTGCTATCCTCCTTCAATGTGCACATTCAATTCATTCTACACACATAACAACATTTGCAATCAGAAAGAAGAAGAATGAAGGGAGAAGAGAAAGGACTACCTGATGCCGAGCTGGAGATTGAGCATGAGATCGTAATTCTTGTGCCCCTTGGATATGGCCTCCCCTTGCTTCTTCTTCATCGTCTTCGGCAGCCTGATGGGCTGATTGGGCAGGGTCCTCGACATCCGGGGTGCGTCCTCGTCCTGTCTAGCCCGCCGGATGACGCGGCGGCGGAATCGGTGGAGCCCCTCCCGCTTATCACCGAGTTCCCGTCGATAATGTCGCAAGTGATGTCCCCATTACTCTCCCAAATGCAAATCCTATCAAACCCTCCTCTCTCCCCGGACCCCCGTTGCTCCCGTTGGTGATCCCTGCAATGCTCGTCTGCGACCTCCCGGTCGGCCTCCTCCCCTGCGGCCCCACTCCTCTCCCACCGGCGTTGTCGACTGACCTCCTCCTCGGCCTCGGCCTCGGCGCGTCCGGGCCCTTCCCGGGAGCGGACCTCCTCACCAAATCAACTGCATTGTCAATCCCAGAAAGATTCAGCCTCTTCTGCGAGGGGAGGATGGTCACCGTCTCCCCGGGGCAGATCGTGCACCCTGGCAGCTCCCGGTCGAAGATGGCCTGCGGGTCTCGGGCTGTCGGCGACGTGGCGGCCGGGGACGGGTAGTAGATCCCCTTCTCCGCCTCGCCGCCACCGTCTTTGCTCCAGATCCCAATGTAGAGGCTGCCGTCTCCCCATCGGAAGCTGCCGTTGCCCACGGGGACGCCGTCCTCCCACCCGCCGTCGTATCGGTTGCCGTTGGCCCAGATGAGGGAGCCCCGGCCGTGGAAGACGCCGCTCCGCCACTCGCCGTTGTACTCGTTGCCATTGGCCCAGATGTAGCGGCCGTGGCCGTCCTGGAGGCCGGAGTGCCAGTGGCCGACGTAGGAGTCGCCGTTGGCGTAGCGTTTTTTCCCGGGGCCGTGCTTGAGGTTCATGGACCAGCCGCCCTTGTAGGTGTCGCCGTTGGAACCGGTGTAGGTGCCGGTGCCGTCCATGAACCCGGCCTTGAAGTCACCCTCGTAGGTGGCGCCGGAGGGCCAGGAGAACTTGCCGCGGCCCATGGTCTTGCCGTGCCGCCACTGGCCCTCGTACATGCAGCCGTCGGTCCAGAGGTACTTGCCGACGCCGTGGGGGAGGTAGAAGTGCCACTGCCCCGTGTAAAAGTCGCCGTTGGGTAGGGGCTTCTCGGCGTGCTTGCCGGCTGCATTGTCGTCGTCGGTGTCGGTGTTGTCGGAGGGGGCGGGGGAGAAGGATTCAGTGGAGGAGGAGTCGTCGGAGGCGGGGGCGACGGACATGGATTGGAAGATGAGGCGGCAAAGGTGGCGGCCGAGGGGGGGCGGGGGTGGTGGCCGCTTTTCTGCTGCTGGGTCTTGCGAACGGTGGATTCCCGCGCCTTGGAGCGTTGGTGGTCCCTGTACATTCTCCGCCTCCTACTCCTCCGTCGTCGACGATGATGCAATCATTAATGAGTTCGACGACGATATTGAAAGTAAGAAGGAGAAATGAGAATTTTGGGATTGGATTTTGATTTTTGTTTAATTATTTTTTTCCTTCTTTTTTTCTGAGTCGGGTTAATTTTTTTGGGGAGAGAGAAAGAAGGCTAATTTTGGGGCGGGGGTTTCTTTTAAGAGACAGCCTACAATCCCAACATTTGGGAGGAGGAGAGAGGAAGTTATGCCAGCTTTGTAGGAGACAGAGGCCCTTATGAAAGAAGAAGAAGAGGAAGAAGAAGCAGCAGCTTTCTTCATCACTACCACATCAAAGGAGAGCCTTTTTAGTTTGAAGCTTATAGTTGTGTTTAATAATTATTAATTACAAAAAGATGAACAGTTCTTCTTGTTGTGCATCCAGTATCTTACTAGTTATTCTCTCTCACAAGTCTGTTTGCTATCTATTTCTTTATTATTATTAGTCCTTTTTATTTGCTAAATTAATCATGTTCAAACCCATCACAGAGCCAGATTCAACAGAAATTAATAATAGGAGTGATTTATATAATTTTATAGTAGTATATCCTAATTATAAACAGAAACAAATGACGAATTATGCAAGTTTCCATCATGATCAAGCTAAGATCAATGAGGCAGATAGAGCCAGATTGGTTTCGTTTGGTACTGAAAATAAAGTTGGCCTTGAGGACAAAGTACTGATTTTGATCATTTGATTTGGTCACTTTCATAAGAATGACGATTTCAGATAAATGCGATATATTCAATGAAATTATATTGTTACATGACAAATATCTCTCGAAAAAACAAAAAGTGACAGAAGATTTGTTTTTATTTATACTTATACTTTCGAGGTAAATTGTAGAAAGTCCTGGTTTATTATCAAAATTTGGCAATAAACTCTGGCTACATTTTTTTTCCCTGCTAAAACTCAATCCAAGACCTGATCGGGACCACTTCGGAGGGGAAAAAAATATCCAAGAGATGGTGTTCGAACTGCTGACTATGGGAACATTGTGCTCTAACCAACTCAGGCAAACTAGCTAGACAACCGTGCAGAACAAACTCTTATTGTATTGGGTAGGAAACACATGTATGCTACTGTATAAGATTAGGAAGAAATCACTTGTTTATCAGATTTTATAGAAATGCCCCATTTGCAAGGTGATTCTGTGTGTGAAATAGAAAAAAATAATGGTAGAATGAATGAAAGTTATATATAACCAAATCTCAACCTATGTGCCAGGCTACTCTCAAGTTAGTCAAGTGTATGTATCTCCTTAATAATCATGTCAAATCTAAAATTATGATTTAAAATTGTTAGGAATTCATGTGCAAATATAATCGCACATTAGAAAGCGAATATAAAAATAATAATTTTAAATAGAAAGTTGAGATTAAAATCGAATAATTTAAGTTTTTGAGTTAGATTGATACTCGTCATCTCAACATCAAGCCTAGATGGTCCAAAGTCCAAAAGGGTGAGGTCGATGGTGTCATTGTCGACCAAGATGGGCGCGGTGCCCCACTCGCCCACCAACCAGCAAACACATGCACCATCAGAAACCCCTGGGGGTGCCCCCAAGTTGAGAAATCCCCTTGCCAAACAGAGGGGTCCCCAGCTTAATTCCATTTAAATTAATTAGATCCTTAAAAAGGTTAATTATCCTAACCTAGGCTATGAACTGAGCCATCACAAAAAAAAAAAAAAAAAAAGAAAAGAAAAAGAAAAAAAGTTCCATGCACCATCCTCCTTAAAAATCCCTGCCTGATAACAGAATGACTGACATCTGGGCCCTTTGTGTCAGTGATTTGTGAAGCATTGCTATGAATAAAGCAAAAAGGGGGGAAAAGCAAGAAAAAGAGAGAATTGAAGTGAGAGCTCTGCTTAAAGTAATAAAACGCCATCCTATAAGCATGTATCATTGATTTGATAAAGAAGCAAAGCAACAACCATCATCAACAACATCCAAAAAGGGCCTTCAACATTTGTGTGATACTTGTGTGTACTTGATAGCACTAATTATAACATAAACTTTAGCATGAGCATTAGCTTTAGATGTTTCTAGTTTCATTGTTAATTCTCCCTGCTTGCCACTTGCTCTCATTGCATTCCAACTAACCATTGTCATGACTTGGTTCCTTGGCTTTTGAGGCATTAAACAGTAAACAAACAAAAGAATGTAGTGAGAATAATGATTGATATTGAGACTTGGATAAAGAAATTACCTCTTGAATTAGGACCTAGATCACATAGGATCCATATCATTCATGTGGGGGACCTTACATTTTTCTTGTTTTCTTGTTTTCTTGTTTTCTTTTTCCTTTATTTTGGATAGAAAAAGAGAACAAAACGGCCAAAGGTATAGAAAAATATCAAAACAAGAGAAAAAGTATTGAGACATGATTTCGTGGCAAAGTGAGCATACTGTTTGAAATTGTTAAATATAGTGATCTAACATGCATGTGGTCAATGCGAAAAAAAAAAAAATTCCAATAAAATTAAAACAAAAGAATAAGAGTGTTCAATTAAAAATTTTATGAGAGTGATCTACTAATGTTTTATGAATCATATTAAAGTTGTGTTATATGCAATTCATTCATTGATCTTGAGAAACAAAGAGTGTCGCCAAAATTTGCCAAATGCTTTCAGCAGTGGTGTGTGCATTGTGATGGTTCAGAGTTTCCAACTCACCCAACAAGTGATGGGTCACACAAACATGGGAATGCCTCCCTCCAACAACATTAGTCATCAAATCTTGGGGGGTTTCCACTGAACAAAGCAACTAATCATGCTGACATATTCTTCTAAATTTTCTCTGAGTAGTCCCCCCATTTTTGCATTTGCCAAATCTTGATTGCCCTGATGTTGATGACAATCACTAGTTATGCTAGACTAATCAACATGTTTAGTGCTAAACTAATCCGCATCGACGCCGACGTGGAGGGGACACTAGAATCCAAACAGTAGCTTTTTGTTGTTTGGATGGAGGGCAAGATGGGGCCTGACACTGGGGCCCACCACCCAGCCTTGCTTGCCTTCTGTGATGCAACACCCTCTTTTTTCTCCATCAAGAAGGTTCCTTTTGATGTTCTTCTTGATTGTACCATAAATGGCTCAGCGATGGCTCAGGATCTGTTAGACGATGTTCCTCCTGATTGTAAATGGCTCAGCAATGGTCCAGGGTTGGTTAGACCACACGCTCTTTTCATGATTATCAGTTCAAGCATGTGTGTCAGCAGACAGTCTTCTCTCCCCGAAGCGACCCCGGCCAGATCTCAAATTTGCTCACCGGCGGTCACCGGTGAATCCTGTCAGCAGTTGAGTTAATTAGCTAATTTTACACGACAGTGGGAGAGTGAGATTTGTCAAAGAGAGGAGAGGAGAAAATATTTGGTTTCTATGTATAAAGAGAAGAGAATGGTTAAGGCATAGCTAGCTAGCCAGCTAGGTTTCCTTTTTCCCCCCCTTTCTAGAATGTGTAGACTAGTTTTGTTACTTCTTTGGGAATCAAAGTTCTATGAATCTTTGGGAACAACAACCAGATGGTGATTAAAAGGAGTGCATGTCTCTTCAATCAAAAGATGTGAAGAACCAAAATGCAGATTCAGCAGCATCTAAGGTTTCAGCTTGGGTCCTGGAGTTCAAACTGCAAAGAGGTTCATAGTTTTTGTCTTACTGTATCGAAACTCTGAAGTTTCTCGTGACAGTTGAGAGATATATTTCTGTAGTTTTGACATAAATTAGTAGTGATCCTTGAAGACTCCATAGGGTTCATGCACGGATCAATTTGAATTTCCAAATAACAATACTCCTCTTTTTGGAGGGTTCTGTGAAAAACTCTTTGAAAGTCAAATCAAGAAACATGTTCTTCTCATCAATAAAAGAGTCCACTTCATCAATGTATGGTTTTATGGATGGAAAGATGAATGCTTAACGATGGGATATGTATCCTTTTTCGATATATATGTTGTAAACTGAGACTCTCCATAATCCATTCTTATTTTTTTTTTTTTTTACTGGTGAGCCCTGAGTCACTGGGGATACAGGATGCATCTACTTTGTAAAGATGAGCGTAAACAGGTAATTGAGCCCTTTTGAATTGGAAGGGCACCAGACTTTGATGGCACAATCTCTCCTGCAGACCATGGCAATCTGAATTGTGATTTCCATGCAAAATGTAAGCCATTAACTCAGCACACACAACCCATTGAGCTCAAACTCAAAACCGAACGACAATATTGAGCAACGACACCATGACAGCGCAAGCACTCCAAGAAGACTGAATCTCAAACTCCATCTCCACATTTGTCTTCAATGTGAGAGACAGACTTGAGGTTTAAAAGATCAGGAATCCAATAATCACACATTTGTGATAGCATTGGCCTAAAGTGACAACACCATACGATGATGGTCACTAGTAGTTGCAGTGGCTTTGGCTCACACTTGCCAAACCAATAATGGCTCAAATACTGAACATACCATCAGCATCAATCAGTGTAGTGTGTGCTTGCATGATCAGCACATCTTGTCGCTTCTCCCCGCTACAGACGGAAAAACTGTAGCTGGAAGGAGCTGCAAGCAGAGAAGAAATATTAGTTCCCCATTGGGGATAACACTAGATCTGTTCATCTTAATCTGATGTACTTCCCACCAAAAAGTCTTCTTTTATGTTTCCTTCTTGTCTTTCCTTGAAGCAACATGTGCAAATGTGATCTATAATACAAGCACCATTTCATATATTGCAGTTCTGGTGGCAGGAAGAAACATGACTCTTCAAGACAGACAGTGTTTATGAGAACAAAGCTGGTACATGGGCTTACGATGTAGCTCTAACTCACTAAGACACCATAACCCCACTGAGTTCAAGTTGAGCTACTGCAGTACTGATTGCATCGACAACCTCTATTTTCCCTATGTTCACCGCTTCATCCATCGGGGTCCGCTCATGGCTAGAGAAAAAACAAGCACCCAAAATTTTGAAATTAGCAAACTATATCAAAACAAATGAAGGCCCCCGGTGTTAGTCAAAAGAAATGTGATCGGTTACCTGTTCAGCGCACTTACAGTCGCTCCTCCCAGGATCAAAGCCTTGACCACCTGAAGGTTTACACTTTCCATGTAACTGATATTACAATAACTAAGCAAAATAAGCTAACACCAACATGTAAGTATTTTAGGTTCACCTCAATACGCCCGTTTAGGCATGCCCAATGAAGGGGAGTATTCTTTTCTGCATTTGAGGCATTGACATCCTGTATCAATCACAGATATTATTGGCAGCAGAATATAGAAAGCAAGCTTTTACAAATTACTAAGTGAAAGTCAGCAGAAAATTGTCTAGAATGAATATTCACATATTTGATCTCCATGTTTTCAGTTTCTAGTCACTCCAGGAATCTTCAAGTGAGTTTCCAAAAGTTTGATGTCTCTACAGAAAAAACTTTGTTTCGTGCTAACTTCAAGCCCCTAGTTTAGATTAATTTGAATCTAAACACATGCTTCATCATAACGCTGAATATGTTGCTTGATGCAAAATTTTGTCAAGACAACGACTAACAGTTAAACCAGCAATGACAAAGGTCATCATTGAGGTCAAAACACGAAACACCCTCCGTGAAATGTTTTAAAAATCAACAGGGTCAATCCATTATTTATGGAAATGAACATAAGATGGCACTAATATTCCCCCTTTGACCATTTAACTCGGGTTTGATTCTACTCATCTCCTTTAAACCAAGTGTATATGCTGATTTTAACAGCAAACGCTGATGCTTAGTTGGTTTTTGCTTTACTGTCATAGCTAGATCTTACAAACAGCGTAATATGGTATTTGTTGAATACATTGCCTAGCAGTGGCACGATTATAGTTCTGAGAACTTAAAAAACTGAAAAGTGGATAACATGATAAAAGAAGATGAGGGAATATGTATTTCGGCCGTATCTGACATCTGACAATTACAGTCTCCAAAACCGGGTACATAGATCCAACTGGCCTCAATGTGGAGTCTGTGAATCTATATGAAAAAGAAAAGGTTTGCAGTTTGCACACATAGGTCAAGCCAACATACTGTGGTACGACTCGTTTTCAGGTGTGTACGCAACTTGCTCTGAGCTGCATGGGCAACTTGTTTGAGCTGTGTACACAACTTGTTTTGAGCTGGTATACAAAAACTTATTTTTTGGTAACCTAATACATCGCCAACCTGGTTCAACCTACCTACATAACTTGATCCCCTTTACATATACAACTTCCAAAGTTTCTGGTGACCCATATCCCCCCTTGACCATTTCTGTGGTGATCTAAACATTTTCATGTAGAACAAAATTAAAACACCCTTAAAATGTAAGAATCAACATGGATAAACAGGTATTTCCTGCCTTCCCTTTTCAATTCTTTTAGAGTATATCTTTAGGCTGTGTATAGCTGCATTATATTAAGCACCTTGTACGCTCTGGCCTGGTACCAGACTTAGAATTTCAATCTGAACCAATCATGCCGCAACCAAATGGCTGTGCCATGTTATTAAGTTGATATACAGTTCCAGAGCATTCAAAAATCGGACCGATGTAGAGTATTGTTCCTCTTGAAGAGAACCAATTGCTGCCATGTAACCTTTGAGACCACCATAGTTCTATGGCAGCTTAATGTAAAGTTAGGCCTACATATGAACTAAAAAAAAAATTCGGGCACAAGATTGGTTAGGAGAGTGTGAACAGGCACCACCATGTAGCAATTTGAGCCAGAATTGGTGATGCAGGCTGCAAGAACTAGAACACATGAAGGAGGTCTACCACAGGAGCAACTTTTTTATAAAACAATTGACAGAAATGTTAGACAAAAGAAAGAAATCCGCTTAGGGTTTTCATTGATCTAGAAAGGAACTTAGAATTCAGTCAGTCCCTAGAGATGTCACACGGTGAGTTTTAGAATTGAAGACATTTAGAACTGACTAGAAACTACAGTGTAAAGAAATGGAGAAAAGACAAATTCCATACTTATTTGCATTAATTATTTACTAACTCCCTAAGCATATTCATGATCATGTGCCATGTGGTTGGTTGTTTATAGAGATATATTACGTCATGAGACCAAAAAACTACATTCTCAACTAGAACATTGGGTAGAAAGCTTTTAGAATCTACATGATTTAGAATTAGCAGGACAAAAATGCAACATTAAGAATTTTTCAAAATAACAAGGGGTTTTTTTCACATTGATGACCAAGAAATCTTACACATTGATGACCAAGAAATCTTATACATGACTGAGTGACATCACTTTGGCTCCATCATTCATTATAAACGGTTAACGCAAGGTGATATAATAGTAGAGAAATGGTTTGAGTGGGGACCATAGAATACCCATGAAATGTTTATTAGAAGGTCATATGGCTAATTATTCTTCATGAGTCAAAATGTAGGGCAATTAAGAAGCAACATGTCAGTGCAGTTGAAATAAGAATATTGAGACAAATGAACCACAATACATTGAAATTAGGATGGAAAATGAGCACACTCCATAGAAGTTAGAGGTAGCATCAATTAAAGATAATACGAGGAAGAAAAGTTTGGGATGGTTTGGACATGTGAAACCTTGAATGGATTAGTAAGCCAGTAAACAGAGTCTGGAAAAAGAACTTCAGTAATTTCAAGGATTGTTAGGTCAGGAATGGGAAGATAGTAGATGAGGGCAGGGTAAATTCATGATAGACAAATAGGATCGGAGATCTGCTGGAAAGCCTGCACATTTGTTCACCATTTTTCCAGAATGAACCTTCTTTGCTGCTCCTTTAGCTGGTGCATGACATCAGTAAACTATAGAGAAATGCTCTCATACAAATAAAACATATTCTGTCAATCCTTAAAAGTTGCATCTCTATTGGCCCCATCATGCTCTAAAATAGAGAGCTTTTTCAATCCTAATTCTTAAATATGATGGGAAGCAAGCCACTGCACTGCAGCCGCCTGTCAGTTAGATCTGTCATAATATCTGAGAATTGTAACCTTTAACGCAAGTGCTTTGGGTTAATTTGTTTCATTTTCTTACCATGTTCTCATTAATCTCAACTATTCTTGAGTTCTGGACATTATCACCTTATAAGCCAGAATCTGGACAAATCACAAGTATCCGATGCCCTCATCTTTCTATGGGAAATTCCAGGATCCACTAGTTTTACTGCTTTTTTTGCATTATCCTCTATACCTAGTATCATTATTATCACTTGCGCAACTACAGTGAATGTTGTTATCACAAGTACACACTTGGAAAGTTGGCTCAATTTCCTAAAAGATGCCAGGACATCCTTGAGAAGGCTAGATCATATTTGCACTTTGCATGGAACAGGTGTTAAATACAAAAGGCTCCAAACTAGTCTTTTAGCCTTGAAACTCATTAAACAATTCCACCATCAAGTTCAGGATGCTAAATTGGTAAGAACCAACAAAATTGTAAATAACACAAGTTGGATTCTTATTTGGCCCACTTCCCTTGATGGTCTAAGGTTGGCCATCTAGTGACTTTTTCCTTTGTATATGCACTCAGTAGAGGGGTGAAGTGGAGAGAAGAGGAGGCATTTTTTTTTCTCTTTTATTTACTTCTTTCTCCTGGAGGACAGATTTAATAGGGCCTTCATTTTAATTATACGCCAAAGTTACGACATCAACATTATTATGTGAAACATATCGAGATGATAGTATATCCTATATTTTGCTTCAATTTTCAAATAGCTAACACTTCATTCACTGCTTAAAAAGAAGCAACTGAAAGAGAAACGGGCAAGATGTACTAGGTGATGTCCACTAAGAAGACAGTTGTACTAGCAAGTTTAAATTATTTACTATGGCCCATGCAACTGAGCTTCTGGAACATCCCTTGGCATTTAATGCTTGCACCAAAATACCTTGTAAGTCGCAAATTGAAAGTCATCCAAAATTTGCACCGTGAAAGAAAGAACTCATCATTATTAGCATGTGACATTTTTATACTTAATGTAACATACAAAAACATGTATGTGGTCTCATCCAACAGTCACTAATTATGATAATCAAATGGAGAGGTGCTCAGAAATCAAATACGGGTGCAAACAAATCAGATATAGCATTTACCATATTCATTTCCGCTTCCCACTTTTGGATAAATGTATGTTGTCAGATATGGAAAATTCATATCTGTATCCGCCAAAATTAGACATCGAATACGGACTGGATATTAACGAATGGATGCTGATACGAATCAGATATGTGAAAATCGGATACGGTCATGGATGTTAAATACCACAACCGATCATGTTTCATATGCAGTAGGAGTAATAGAGCAATTTAGCTATTTTCTCAGCAGAGAAACAAATAGCTATAACAAAACTTTCCCAGGAAAGTGAAAAGTATCAATTATCCATTGATGGGGATCAAAGAGCTTTCAAAGTTTATTCAAGGAGGAGATGGAGAGATTCGTAGGTTTCTCTCATAGGATTTTAGTTGTTTATGTGTTGTATGAATTTATTTGATTTTTATGATTTTTTACAATTTTGTAGGACTGTTTGGTGTGTTTTTCTCACTCAAGGGTATTTTAGGTGTTTTGTATTAATTTTGAGATTATGTAATCCCCTAGGGTTGCCGTCTTTTTTTAATGATATGGTCTGTGATTTATCTGTTTTTTCCCTCCCAAACCCTAAGCCATCTAATCTATTCGAAACCATATTTTTGAGTTTATCTTCTTGCTGAATTCCAAAAAAAAAAAAAAAAGTTAGTATAGCACCCTGCAGTAACCCACAAATGAGCAATTTTGTTTTGATCATTTAAACATCTATTAACCCTAGTTCTTCTCTTCCTTTCTCACCCAAACTACTCTCTTTCGAACCCTATCTACTTTTTTGAAACCATCACCACACAAGATCAAACTCCAATTTCCTAAAAAAATCCCTCAATTCATCACAGTCCCAGATCTAAACTGAAATTGTATTGGAAGTTCTCTTTCATCTGAAACTGATCTGAGTCTTCAAAATGAATAATCATTACCCAATCGTAAAGCATCGACTTATTAACATCTCGGGAACAAAATCGCTTCAATCTTGATTCCACTTTTCGTGATTCCAAGGTAACTTTGTAACTCTCAAGTGATTTAGGGTGTACTTGTTTTAAACCAGAAAATCGAGAAAATCCTAAATGGGAAAACTCATTTTCCCTTTCCTTTTTTGTTTCGAACCAAAAATCATAAATAGGAAAAATCACTTTTTCTTTTCTCTTTTACATCTTTTCTTTTCTTTTTACACTATCATTTTTTCACTTGCAGAGTGCTACAATTAATTTTGTGGTCATATAAATCTCACTTGTAATAAATTGTAGCTCAAAATAGTAAATTTGTGGTCATGTAAATCTTATTTGCAGTCCAACTACAGCCCAAAAAGTCTGATGGGGAACCGGGTGGGATTCTCTCCCTAGGGTTTCTCACCCAAAGCACACAGGCTACAAAGCTTTAAAAGCAATTTTCATTCATTTCAAAACTATCGATAACAATACCAGTCTTGGACTTAAATAGGCCTACATCAACGGAAAGATCCCATTACAACCAATATGGGACTAAAAGAAAACTATCAAATAAATAAATAAAAATTACAATAAAAGGAAAAAGAACTAAAACGAGCAGCTTAATGTCGCTTGAATTTCCCAACCCTAATCGAACCAAACTGAAAGTGTGCGACGACGCCTCCTGGTGTAGAATCGCAATCCTGGAGAGATATCCCCATCATTCCCTCGGGGCTGGGAAAAACTCGACTCTGTCGAATGTGAACCTCATCGGCTCTCATAGTGCTCCAAACGATCAAGGTCCAGCCGTTAGAGTTCCTCTCGATTAATTCAAGTGTTATCAGAATCAGGTAGTCCTTTCTAACGAACTAAAAATCGGTGGTAAACACCATCTCTAGTAGAGACAATCTAATCATCAATAATTTCATTAATTTGTTCTGCCATATGGGTGGGATGTATTTGGGGAAGAGGAGGTAATAAGGGCCTCTCAGGAATTGGCTCAGGGGAAGGCTCATCCACTAAAGGATTATCAGGGGAAAAATTTGACCCTTTATAAGCAACCAAATCTTCAATATTAAAAGAGAGACTAATGCCGAAATCTGATGGGAGATCTACTACATATGCATTTGAATTAATTTTCTTCAAAATTTTAAATGGTCATGCACTACGTGCATGCAATTTCTTCACGGTACTAGGAAGATACCGTTCTGGTCGAATCTGAAGCATCACGTAGTCTCCTACGTTAAACTCCTGTGCTTTCCTGTGCAAATCTGCATAAGCTTTATAGTTTGCATTAGTTTTCTGAATTTGATCGCTGATCTCCTTATGCAAGTCATGAATGTGTGATGCAAATGATGCAGTTGACACAGACATCCTAGTATGATGGAGTGTCATGGGAATTAAGTCTATAGATTGCCTAGGCTGATAATCATGCACTACCTCAAATGGACTCATGCCTATGGTTCTATTGACAAAACTATTGTATGCAAACTCAGCAGTATGTAACACAAGATCCCATGCTCTAAGATTTACACCCACTAGACATCTTAGCAGATTACAAAGACTTCTATTGACGACTTCAGTTTGGCCATCAGTTTGTGGATGAAAGGTCGTAGAAAACTAAAGTTTAGTTCCCATTTTATGTCATAGGGTTTTCCAAAAGTAGCTCGTAAATTTAACATCCCTATCTGAGACAATTGTTTTGGGTAGCCCATGTAGCCTAACAACCTCATCAAAGTAGATTGTAGCCACCCGAGATGCATCCAACGTTTTGGAACATGACAAAAAGTGAGCCATCTTAGAAAAAACGATATACAACTACAAGTATGGAATCATACTTTCTTGCTGTTTTTGATAAACCCAGCACGAAATCCATACTGACATCTTGCCAAGGACAGTTAGGAACTGGTAGAGGGGTATAGAGACCAGTATTTTGTTTTCGTTGCTTGACGAGTTAACATGTATGACATTGATTAACAAGCCTTGCAACATCTCTTTTTAAGCTCGGTCAATAAAAACGATGTTCGACAGCTTCAGTTGTTTTATTCCGCCCGAAGTGTCCAGCAAGTCCCCCAGCGTGTAATTCCCATACTAGAAATTCTCTCAATAAGGTGCGAGGGATACACAACAGACGAGAGCGAAATAAATATCCGTCATGTAGAAGAAACCATCAATCTCATGAGTCAAACTATCCTTTAAGACAGTGTATATAGTTTCAAAATCAGAACATGACTCGTAAGTGTCTTTGATCTTCTCGAAACCAACCACTTCCGTACTCATGACAGAAAGTAAAGTGCGACGACGACTAAGAGCATCAGCGACCCTATTTTCCACCCCGGTCTTATGCTTGAGGACGTAGGTGTAATCTTGAAGGAATTCTGCCCACCTACCATGCCTCGAATTCAACTTCTTCTGAGAGTTGAGATATTTAAAAGCTTCATGGTCTGAATAAATGACGAATTCTTGCGGTAACAAGTAATGGCGCCAGTAACGCAGATTTTACACTACCGCATAGAACTCCTTATCATAGGTAGAGTACCGTTGCTTAGCATCATTTAACTTTTCGCTAAAATAGGCAACGGGATGTTTTTCCTGACTCAAAACACCACATATCCCAACGCCTGAAGTATCACAAGTGATTTCAAAAACTTTCGTGAAATCTGGAAGCCTCATAACAGGAGCTTCCGTCATTCGTTCTTTGATTTCCCAAAACGTCTTGGCGGCAGCTTTAGTCCATTCAAATTCCCCCTTTTTTAAACAATCAGTAATCGGGGCCATGATTGTACTAAAATTTCGAATAAAACGTCTGTAAAAAGTGGCTAACCATGAAACTCCTCACTTCTCGGATATTGGGTGATTCTGGCCATTCCACGATAGCTTTAATTTTATCGGGATCTACAGAGACGCCTTGTGAAGAAACAACCACTCCTAATAAAATGACTTGGTCGGTAAGAAAGATACATTACTTAGGGTTGACATATAAACTCTCCTTTCTCAAAACTACACAGACCTGCGTGAGCTGGTCCAAATGCTCCTCCGTTGATTTGCTATAAATGAGGATGTCATCAAAATATACAACTACGAACTTTTCGATAAAGGGTCACAATATTTATGTCATCACTCTCATAAAAGTGCTTGGAGCTTGGACAAGTCGAATGGCATGACCATCCATTCATACAGCCCAACCTTCGTTTTAAAGGCTGTTTTCCATTCATCTCCCGAGCGAATTCGAATTTCGTGGTAACCACTCTTCAAATCTATTGAAAAGATGGTAGCACCGGTCATTATGTCAAGCATATTATCCAACCTGGGGATTGAAAAACGATATTTTATCGTTATTTTATGATAGCACGGCTATTCACACACATACGCCATGTCCCATCTTTCTTCGGCGTTAACAGTGCGGGGACCGCGCAAGGGCTTAAACTTTCTCGTATGAACCCTCTTCTCAACAACTCTTCAACTTGCCTCTGTAATTCGGCATGTTCCATCGGGTTCATCCGATAGTGTGGCAAGTCGGGTAGAGTGGCTCCCGGGACTAGATCAATTGCATGTTGAATGTCCCGCATCAGTGGCAGTTGATCAGGGAGGTCGTTAGGAAACACATCAGCAAACTTCGTGATAATAGGGATCACTTTAGGAAGAATCGTCTCATGAGATTCTTTTGCTACTTCCCGAGCAACCAAAATGATGACTTGTGCCCCACTAATCACTTCTTGTTCAATTTCTTTGGGGCTGATTAAGTTGAGATTCTTCTCTTTTCTCGTGTCCACTGGCTTTTTTTCTTGTTTGGATCTGGTTGACTCGGAATTAGTTTGATCCGTTGTCCTTCATAGTGAAAAGTACAAGTGTTGGACTTTCTCCACAAAGTCACGTCCATATCAAATAACCAAGGCTGACCCAGAATCACATGTCCTGCATCCATAGTTATTACATCACACCAAATTTTTCCTTATAAGTGGCAAATTGCACAGGTACAAGACATCGTTCGTTCACCTCCATCGATGTTGTGTTAATCCAGGTAACTTTGTACGGGCTAGGGTGAGGGACCGTCTTCAACCCTATATTTGAAATCAAACTGGATGATACAACATTTATACAACTTTCACTATCGACAATTACAATTTTTTTCACCAATCTCTATCCATGTGTGGAAGATCGAGGTTCTTCGCCAGTCATCCTTAGGTTGAGCGAGATTACATCAAACGACAGCAACATGCCTGAGAGTACTAAGAACTTCCTCGTGTTCTAAGTCATTCTCAGAATCACTGCTCGCATTCCCTACGAATACAATGTCCTTTGAGATTCGTCTTGCACCTCATCTGATTGATCATCCAGAAAGAGGGTTCTGGATTTACTTGGGGAGAACTTTTCTACGTGCCTATATCCTTGACATTTAAAGCATTGGGTGCAGGGGTTAGTTCGTGGCATGCTCTCGACTGGGCCTTTACCCTTGAGATCTCCCGTCGGAGCTGAACTGTTAGGATTGGGTTTGAGCTGTCCAGAGGTGGCTCTAGTGCCTTGGCTCTTGTAATCTGAACCTCGTTGATAGTAAGATCCTCGAGACGCATCTGTCCCGACTATCTGATTGGTGTGTTCTAAATCACTAACACCCCTTACAAAGAGTTCCCTACGGAGATCATCACGAAGGCCAGACCTAACCTAGAGAGGGTTACTGTTGGAGATTCATCGACAAACTCGCTGCACCGGGTCAAAAACTCGTCAAATTTCTCAATGTATTCAGTAGCAGAACGAGGTCCTTGTGTCAATCTACTCCATTTGTCTAACAGTTGATCCTGAAAAGTAATGGGGAGGTACTTCTGGCATAACTTGGCCTTCATCTCATCCCAAATTCGGATTGGTTCTTACCTCCTTAATGCTATCAGTCTTTCAACATTCGACTAATATTGTCCCGCTTGTCCTACCAGTTTTATGAAAGCGAAACGGACTCGCCGCTTTTGGGACATCTCGTACCACTTGAAATAACGTTGTAGAGTCATTACCCAATCAAGGTAATATTGTGGGTCTAAGCGGCCATCAAAATTCGATACGTCCATTTTGATGTTCTTCAAGTACCGTTCATCCTCATCGTATCGATTGTAATTCCTATTTATTCTGTCCTCTCGACGATTATTAAGTTGATGCTCTTCATTACGAGAACCATCATGACGTTCCACTTCCAACCTATCCATTCTTTGACCTAAGGTGTTCATTTGGGCTTTAATTTCCTCAAGAGTTTTGAAAATTTCAAGAGTCATGTAATCTGTTGGTGAGCTGATACCAGACGAAGAAGCATTGGGATCCATGTCTGTATTGGGTTCACTAGGTCGTAAACTCTACCACTACGAGTACGCATGCACAGTTACTTTTCTTTTTTTAATTATTGTTATTATCTAAATGCTGAATTTATGATGATTTATATATATATATATAATAATGAATGCAATCTATTAATTTCTATATGTCACTAACAAACTCTAATGCAATCGTGCAGGATGATGCAGAAGATGCGGAGGATCATCAACGATTCAGTAAAGTAAAGCGCACAATAAGGCGAATGAATTTGCTAGCAAGCTCAAGAGTATAAAATAGAGGCTGTGATGTAAAAAGAATTTGCAATTTAGACCTCAATATTTTGTAAAATATTAACTCTATGCAACTGTCGATATTCACTATGTATTTAACAGTCCCTAAATTAATATAAAGATGTCGCAAATAAGGGCCAAGCAGATACACACGCTCACTATATGTGGATGGCAGATAATCGACGAAAGTACGATGACAGAATCAAAGTGGTATACAAAATTTTAGTGCAAGGAATTTATACCTGAATTCTGCTTACCGGGGTAGTCGAAAAAAAGAGTTCCAGTAGGGTCCCGGGTCACTGAAAAATGCACTGGCGTGCTTGAGATTGCTTCAAGCTTCGGACCGTAGCTCACGGATCGGGTTGAATCTGAATGTGATCCACTAATTCGAATCAAAACTCGGAATCAGATCTGGATCAAAATCTCAGATCACGGCTGCTGGTGTTGGTTGCGTGTGTGAAGTTCAAATCACACTCCAAAATTTCCAAAGCAGATTTTCAAACTTCACCCCAAATTAGGTTGCTCTGTTGCTCTTCTCTCTCTGGTGCGGTTGCTCAGCGAATCCAAAGAAAGGCAGGACTGACAGTGGACGCAAACCCAGAGAAGGACGGAGGACTCTGGAAGGGTTGGCAAAGTGGTGATGCAGCCGAAGTCGAAGTCGAAGTCGATGAAGGCAGGGGATCGTGTCGTGTTTGTTAGTGAACTTGAGGAAGACGACGATCGAGAGAAGACTCGAGCAGGAATCTGGGCGTCGTCGTTGCAAAGAGGACTAAGCTCGCAGGACAGATGGTGATCTGACGACGAGGGCGAGATCGGGATGAGGACGCCGGAGCTTGACGCTCAGATCTTGACAACGTGACTAGAGTATGCTCAGATCTGGTCGTTGCAGAGAGATGCGGATCTTGTCGACAGGGAAGGGGTCGGCGGTGGCCTTGTTGGAAGTGGAAGGCATCGTGGAACAGGGTCGGGCGAGTGCTCACGGGAGCGTTTAGGTTGGATGAAGTCGTCGAGATCTCTGTCGAAGAGGGTGATGATGATCTGGGCAGCGGGGGTAGCTGGCGGAGAAATCTCTTCGTCGGATGTGAAATGACGAACTCGGAGTCGGTGGAAGACCGGCGTAGAGGCGGAGCATGCCCGAAGGAGTTGTCGAAGTAGGGGATTTAGTGTTGTTGGAGTGATCGCGGCGACGGCGTCGATGGAGTGGGGGAGAGATCGACAGGAGAGGGAAGGAGCGAGGGCATCGTCGATGGAGTGGGGGAGAGCTCGACAGTGATCTAGAGGGTGATGGGTTTGTTGGTGAATAGAGAAAGAGGAAAGATTTGGGCTGGGAGAATTTGTTTGCTGAGCAAAGGAAAGATTTTGGGGAAAAAATTGTAACGATTTTCTCTCTTTTTTTCTCATGTTGATGGCGGCACTCAGAAGAAGACAGGAGAGAAAGTAGGGTTTTAAATTTTTTTTTGAAGGAAATTTTTGTGGATTTTTTTGTGTTTTGGAAAGAATTCAAGAATTGAGCTCTGATACCAATATGATGGGGAACCGGGCGGGATTCTCTCCCTAAGGTTTCTCACCCAAAGCACATAGGTTACAAAGCTTTAAAAGCAATTTTCATTCATTCCAAAACTATCGATAACAATACCAGTCTTGGCCTTAAATAGGCCTACATCAACGGAAAGATCTGATTAGAACCGATATGGGACTAAAAGACAACTACCAAATAAATAAATAAAAATTACAATAAAAGGGAAAAAAGAACTAAAACGAGCAGCCTAATGTCGCTTGAATTTCCCAACCCTAATCGAACCAAACTGAAAGTGTGCGACGACGCCTCCTGATGTAGAATCGCAATCCTGGAGAGATGTCCCCATCAAAGTCACTTAATAATTAATATTTAATATTATTTGATATTATTATTTTTTTAATATTTTTTAATATTATTTCATAACAATTATTTGAATCACCCAATAATTAATTTTGTAGTCGACTTTTTCACTTACACTTCTACATTACTAACCAAACATCGTAAACATAATATAATTTTTCATTTACACTTTTACATTACAATCAAACACTGTAAAACTTGCACAAATCTCAATTTTTCACTTACATTTTCACATTTTTCATCTTCATTTCTCACTTGCACATTTTTCTCCCACTTGCAGTAAATCAAACAGGCCCCTTAGTTCAAGTTATTGTTAGCCAATAATTTTAAGTTGGATCTCTACTTTTGTGTTCGAGCTTAATCATATAGTTTAGGATCATCTTGCATAAACTTATAAACCATATTTAGAATCTTAAATATTTTAGTTAGAAATTATATAGCATTACATTAGGTCATCATACTTGTCCTTTAGATTACAAGGTATTATGCATTGCATCTGCGTCACTATTTGAGCATCACGCATCCTAAGTTCTTTAGTTTGGTGTTGCATCATCCTTCCATAATATAAGAACTCTTGACTATAGTAAACTCAAATATTCCAAACTGAACACATAAACTAGCATTGAGCTCTAGAGGGGGATTAGGTCCCAAACGCTAAGAGAGAGAGAGGGAAAGCAAACTACAAGAGAGAGACTGACACTAAGAGATCACAGTTAGAGGACGGATTGAGTCTGAGAGAAAGGGAGACAGCACAAATAGTGGCGGTATAGGGGATGGCAGATGGCAGCAACGAGTAGCCGTGGGTGGCGTCAATGTCGCTAGAGTAGTTGAGGGACTCAGAGGAGGGACAAGATCAACAAGATGGTTGCTATAAGTCCCATCGACGTTGTTGATAGAGGGGAAGGGGGAGGGGGCAAGAGAAAGAGAGAGAACCTTGATCTACGAGCGTCGTCATTGTCGTCATTGTTACTTGTTGCCCGTGTCACCAGATAGAAACCCAAACTCTAGCTACGGCTCGAGTGAGTCTGGGTGAGAGTTTGAGAGTTGAGTTAGAACTTATGAAACACAGACACGGGTGTCAGACACGACACGGACACGGAACACGGCAAAATTTAAAAAAAAGATACGGGGATACGGCAAGAAATATTTTATTATTATTATATAGAAATAAATTTATAAATTCTCAATCAAGTGATCAACAAAATAAAATATCAATCAACACGCGCACAAAATATCAATCAAATTAAATTACAATCATACATCAATTACTATCAAAATCATACATCAATTAAACTCAAATCCTACAAGATCATAAATTCACAATCCTACACAATTAATTTCAAAATTATACACATAATCCTACAAGATCACAAATATCTCTCTCAATCTCTTTGCTCTCTCTGATTCTCTCCTCTCTATGCTCCTCTCTCCTCTACATGCTCTCTGTAACAAAGAGAGAGTAGAGAGAGTAGAGACAGAGAGAGCAGAGAGGAGCAGAAAGATTGAGATAAAGCAGAAAGAAGAAGAGAGAGATTGAGAAAGAGAGAGGAAAGAGCTTATCTTTTAAAATCCACGACAAGAGCAAAGAGCACTGGACGAAGTCACCATCTTGATCATCGTTGAGAAAGCAAGACCATAACCAAGATCACCGTCAAGAGAGAGCGAGACCACCACCACCACGAGATCACCACGGCGAGATCACACCACCGACGAGCTCAGACAACAACCACCACCACCACGAGCTCAGACTACCACCGTTGGATCTAAGAGAGATCGGGATCGATTTGAGGATTGGGTGATTAGCCCATCACCGATAAAGGTTCAGACCACCACTACGACGAAGGTTCAGACCACCACGATGAAGGTTCACACCACCACCACTGATCGGTCACATATATTGCATCACATTATCATGTTTATTATCTATAAATCTTATTAATAAGTCTTATTTTTCGTTAATAAAGTGCAGGCCCATTGCTAAAGGAAAGGGATGAGAAACGAGCCCAAAAGCCCATCAAATTCTGATTTAATTCAAAATTTATTCGAAATCAGAAAATCAGGACAGATTATGGCAAATCAGGGAGGATGAAAACTGGTTAATTTGGTTTTATCAGAATTCAAATCAGTTAGCTTGAGAATCACCGAAGATCAGATCAGATCAGAATCAGAGACAAACAGCAAAGCCAGCCGAACAAAAGGAGGCAAAATCCCACGCAAATCAAATCCCTACCTGGATGTGGCCAATTGGCCACATCCTGGCCACGGATCCGCAGCTTATTGGTGGAGATAAGGGGAGCGTGTGCTCCCCTTATCTCCTCACTCCTCTCCCCTCTGGGTTTTGGCCTATAAAAGGCAGGGTTTGCACTGAAAAAGGGAGCGAAGACTAGGATTAGAATTCTTGTTCATTTTTTAGGATTTTAGGAGTATTGTTAGATAGTTCGGAGAAGTTGTATCTCCTCTTTATTTTTCAGTTTAGACCAATAAAGAGAAAAGAGTAGAATTGAGTGTGTAATTCATCTTTGAAGTGACAATCAAAGGAGCTTCAACTCGCTTATTCAACTCGACTCAAATTCGGTATGTTTATGTTTGATTTTCATTCTCTTGTTTGTTTTCCTTTCATCATGAGTAGCTAAATCATTTTCTGGGCTCACTAATTAATCTCTCCTACCTCCTCTCTCTTGATTGATTTTTACGAAAGCAACTCTTTTAAATCAGAAAAATACCTGAGTTAAACTTCGTTCTTGAAAGCACATGAGGATGTCTTTATTTAAACTTGGACTTTCAAAGCACAAATCTTTTTAAACTATTTTTATTCCATACTTGCTTCTTCACGCTTGATGGTTTAACATTCTCTTTTTAATGATTTGTTAAGAAAGGGCTTAAGATTTAAACCAAAACCATCTTATTTGTCTTACTTGGACATTAAAAGAAACTAAAAGTTTTTGCCTATGATAAAAGTGATGCACCCAAATGTTCTTGAGATAAGTACGTAGTGAGTAGAAAATTAGTGAGCCCGGATCCTTTTTCATAATTTAAATCACATCACTCTCAAATCATTTTCTAAATGATCATCTTCTCCAAAGCCTTTTCCAAATTTTAAATTTTTCTTTAAATCACTTTCCTTCTCTCCATTCTATTTTCAACTAAAAAACAAACACCATTTTTTGTTTTCTAAAAAAAACACCGAAAAGCTTTCATCGCATTCCTCCTCGTGGACACGACCCGTTAGCCCGAAGCTACACGATAATTCTTCTTGCTCTTTCATTTTGCAATCAAATTTTTGGCGCCGTTGCCGGGGAGGGAATGGTGTATTTGTTTAGTAACAAGTTTGGTGTCTTGTTTCAGAGACGTCAAGAATCAGATCCAGCATTCAAGCTTTGCTCTGGAGAATACTTGCTATTCTGTGCCCCTACTCTCGAAAGTAGGAAACAGAATTCAAGAAATTGCAGCGCAAGTTTGAAAATTTGTGAACTACTAAAAAACTCTTTTTTGCAGGATATACCGCTTTGCAAAAATACAGTTTTTGTGTATTATTCTTACTATATTTGATATTTACACTCCCTAGTTTTAATCCAACAGTAATTTGAGTGATTATTAATTGCCTAAAAAAGTTTAGACTTACATTCTAGGCATTTGTCTAATTACGTTTCTTTTACAATTGCTATTGAAGATAGCTGGAGACAAGGTACGTATGCATAACATATAGTTGGAAATATTCTTGGGTGATATTTGCTTGTGAATGTTACTTTTTTATATCTAGCACACTCTGCACAATTAATTCTAAGGGTAAAACCCAAATCAAGATAAGGTGGGAAAGTCATTACCCTTCCTTAGCCCACAAACCATCTCCAAGCACGCACAACCTAAGCCTAAGTAAAATCTGATAGACGTTGGCCTTAGGGACATTTCGAACTCATTAGGAGTAAGGGGGAGGTGTTAGAATTTGACTCCTGCCAAATCAGTCTAGAAAAGGGATTGAGGGGTGAAACCCCGAAAGCTGGTGGTTTGACTTAATTAGGCCCGTCGCTTTTGCGCGGATACCTCCCACCAATCTTGCCCTGACCTGGCTGATTAGTTTGTGGTCAAAGTCTGCATTATACCTCCTGTGGACAATCAACCAGTTAGGAGTTGTCTAGATCAAGGTTATCTTAGACTAGGCTTGATTGTTTTCTCTTGTTGACTATTGGTGAACTTGTTTGTGATTGTGTTTATGTATGCAAGTGTGGTCAAGAGACCCTAATTCATCTAGGTTAACTAGAAACACATCACCACCCAAGTTCGAACCAAGACCAGATTCGGTTATGGCTCAACCGACATCTTTACAGGATAGGTTCTATCCCATTAGAACCTCACTTCTATCCTGCATCCAACTTCCATCGGTTAGTGAACATAACTTTGAGCTTAAGCTACAGTTCATCAACACACTCCCTAAGTTCCATGGCTTAGAGTCCGAAAATGTTTATTTCTTCGTAAGAGAATTTGAGAAAGTATGCTTAATGATGAAAATCCCACACCTTGCAGATGATGTTATTAGGTTGAGATTTGTCACTTTCGCTCTTAAGGACTTAGCCAAGAAATCGCTCTACAGCTTACCGGCCTGCTCTATCACATCCTGGGATGGTTCATCAAGATCTTCTTGAAGAAATTCTATCCAATTCATAAGACCGCTCTCATTAGGAAAAACATCATGCAATTCAAACAAGAACCTAGTGAACCGTTTTGGAGGTACTTTGAACGCTTCAAAGACCTTTCTGTCTAATGTCCTCATATGGAATAGAAAAATGGCGACAATGCCAAATTCTTTATAACGGTTTAGACTACTCAACCAAGACCCTCTTAGAAAGCATGTGCCAAGGGGAATCTTGCAGAAGGATGAGAATGAAGGATGGAATTTATATGAGAATCTAGCTGAAAAGACCATCCAATGGGAACCAACTAGCGAAAGCTCTAGAAATTCAAACTCCATCTCTTCAAAAGAAGATCTCCAGTCAATTGAATCATCCATAGCTAACGAGGTAAAATTAGCTAACCTAGCGAGAAGACTGAAAGCTTTAGAAACTAAGGAACTAAGTCCAGTCAATCAAGTCAGCCCAAACCAAATTCCAACTCCGGGCTGTACTTATTGTCAAGCCATGAATCATGTGTTTGAGGAGTGTCTTGTGTTTCAAGCTCAATAACACTTTTCAGAACTGATGAATGCAGTCTTTTCAAGGCCGAACAATGATCCTTACGCACCAACGTACAATCCTAGCTGGAGAAATTATCAAATTTCTCATGGAGCCAACACAACAATGACCACCCACGGTCGAACCATGCAAGCCACTTCCATCATTCCAATAATTCTTCCAATCATCAACCCCACTTTCCAAATTACCCTCACAATTCTCCCAACAATATTTCAAATTATCAACAAAACTTTCCCAACCAAGCTCCGCCATCTTCCTTCCAGAATCCTCAACTTGAAAGAAGAATGACTGATTTTGAGAGAAATATGAAAAGGTACATGAAGAACTAAGATTCTCTCATGCAAACAATACAGAGATTAGAGGGTCAAATGAGCCAATTAGCCAATCCACAGAATGAGAGGCAAAAGGATATCTTGCCTAGTCAACCAATTATGAATTCTAGGAATTCTCAACAAGCTCATTTGGCTGAGGATCAATCATTGAATCAATGTAATGCTATTCATACATTGAGGTCAAGAAAGAAAGTTAATAATCAAGTGTCAACACTATCCAATCCCATTCAGGACAATCACACTCAAGCATCCTCCTCATCTAGTCCCAATCCTTCAAAATCTGACGAATCTGAAACAAATAAGTCAATCACTCAGGTGTACAAGCCTATAATACCATTTCCTAATAGGCTGAAGAACAACAAACAGAATCCACACATTGATAAAATAATTAAGATCTTCAACCAAGTGAAGATAAATGTGCCAATCCTTGATGCCAGCCAACAAGTCCCATCTTATGCAAAATTTCTTAAGGACATGTGCACCAAGAAGAGAAAGACTAATGTACCCAAGAAAGTCTTCTTAGCCACTAACATTAGTGAGCTACTGTCGGGTCCGATCCCTGTCAAGTACAAGGATCTGGGTTGTCCCATCATTACCTGCACTATAGGACAAGCCGAGATTAGTCACGCACTTCTTGACTTGGGAGCGAGTATCAACATGCTTCCATTCTCAGTTTATCAACAAGTCGGGTTGGGCGATCTTAGTCCAACTCGAGTCACAATCCAACTGGCTAACCGTTCTGTGAAAGTTTCAAAGGGAAAAATTAACGATATCCTTATCCGGGTCGGGAGTTTATGATGAGGAACCGGGCGAGATTCTCTCCCTAGGGTTTCTCATCCAAAGCACACAGGCTACAAAGCTTAAAAGCAATTTTCATTCATTCCAAAAATTATCGATAACAATACCAGTCTTGGCCTTAAATAGGCCTACATCAACGAAAAGATCCCATTACAACCGACATGGGATTAAAAGAAAACTACCAAATAAATAAATAAAAATTACAATAAAAGGGACAAAAGAACTAAAACGAGCAGCCTAATGTCGCTTGAATTTTCCAGCCTTAATCGAACCAAACTGAAAGTGTGACGACGCCTCCTGGTGTAGAATCGCAATCCTAGATAGATGTCCTCATCATTCTCCCGGGGTTGAGAAAAACTCGACTCTGTCGAATGTGAACCTCCTCGGCTCTCATAGTGCTCCAGATGATCAGGGTCCAACCGTTGGAGTTCCTCTCGATTAATCTAAGTGTTATGAGAATCAGGTAGTCCTTTCCAACGAACAAAAAATCTGTGGTAACCACCATCTCTAGTAGAGACAATCTGATCATCAATAATTTCATCAATTTGTTCTGTCATACGGGTGGGATGTATTTAGAGAAGAGGTAATAAGGGTCTCTCAAGAATTGGCTCAGGGGAAGGCTCATCCAATAAAAGATTATCAGGGGAAATTTTGACCATTTATAAGTAACCAAATCTTCAATATTAAAAGAGGGACTAGTGCCAAAATCTGATGGGAGATCTACTACATATGCATTTGAATTAATTTTCTTCAAAATTTTGAATGGTCTTGCACTACGTGCATGCAATTTCTTCACGGTACCAGGAGGATACCGTTATGGTTGAATCTGAACAATCACGTAGTCTCCTACGTTAAACTCGTGTGCTTTCTTGTGCAAACTACAAAAGCTTTATAGTTTGTATTATTTTTCTGAATTTGATTGCTGATCTCCTTATGCAAGTCATGAATGTGCGATGCAAATGATGCAGCTGACTCAGACATCCTAGTATGATGGGGTGCCATAGGAATTAAGTCTATAGGTTGTTGCCTAAATTGATAACCATGCATTACCTCAAATGGACTCATGCCTATGGTTTTATTGACAGAACTGTTGTATGCAAACTCAACGGTAGGTAACACAAGATCTCATGCTCTAAGATTTTCACCCACTAAACATCGTAACAGATTACCAAGACTTCTATTGACTACTTCAATTTGGCCATCAGTTTGTGGAGGAAAGGCCGTAGAAAACTGAAGTTTAGTTCCTATTTTATGCCACAGGGTTTTTCAAAAGTAGCTCGTAAATTTAACATTCCTGTCTGAGATAATTATTTTGGGTAGCCCATGTAGCCTAACAACCTCATCAAAGTAGACTGTAGCAACCCGAGATGCATCCGACGTTTTGGAACATGACAAAAAGTGAGCCATCTTGGAAAAACGATCTACAACCACAAGTATGGAATCATGCTTTCTTACTGTTTTTTGGTAAACCCAACATGAAATCCATATTGACATCTTGCCAAGGACAGTTAGGAACTGGTAGAGGGGTATAGAGACCAGTATTTTGTTTTCGTTGCTTGGCGAGTTGACATGTACGACATTGACTAACAAGCCTTGCAACATCTCTTTTTAAGCTCGGCCAACAAAAACGATGTTCGACAGCTTCAATTGTTTTATTTCGTCCGAAGTGTCCAGCAAGTCCCCCAGCGTGTAATTCCCATACCAGAAATTCTCTCAATAAGGTGCGAGGGATACACAACAGACGAGAGTGAAACAAATATCTGTCTTGCAGAAGAAAACCATCAATTTCATGAGTCAAACTATCCCTTAAGACAGTATATATATTCCCAAAATCAGGACATGACTCATAAGTGTCTTTGATCTTCTCGAAACCAACCACTTCCGTACTCATGACAGAAAGTAAAGCGCGACGACAACTAAGAGCATCAGCGACCCTATTTTCCACCCCGGCCTTATGCTTGAGGACGTAGGTGTAATCTTGAAGGAATTCTACCCACCTCTCATGCCTCGAATTCAACTTCTTTTGAGAGTTGAGATATTTAAGAGCTTCATGGTCTGAATAAATGACGAATTCTTGCGGTAACGAGTAATGACGCCAATAACGCAGAGCTTGCACTACCGCATAGAACTCCTTATCATAGGTAGAGTACCGTTGCTTAGCATCATTTAACTTTTCGCTAAAATAGACAACGGGATGCTTTTCCTGACTCAAAACACCACCTATCCCAACGCCTGAGGCATCACAAGTAATTTCAAAAACTTTCGTGAAATCTGGAAGCCTCATAACAGGAGCTTCTGTCATTCTCTCTTTGATTTCCCGAAATGCCTTGGCAGCAGCTCTAGTCCATTCAAAGTCCTCCTTTTTTAAACAATCAGTAATCGGAGCCATGATTGTACTAAAGTTTTGAATAAAACATCTGTAGAAAGTGGATAACCCATGAAAACTCCTGACTTCTCGAATATTGCATGGTTCTGGCCATTCCACGATAGCTTTAATTTTATCGGGATCTGCGAAGACACCTTGTGAAGAAACAACTACTCCTAGGAAAATGACTTGGTCAGTAAGAAAGACACATTTCTACGGGTTAGCATATAAACTTTCCTTTCTCAAAACTACACAGACCTGCGTGAGGTGGTCCAAATGTTGCTTCATTGATTTGCTATAAATGAGGATGTCATCAAAATATAACTTGAGTCATCACTCTCATAAAAGTGCTTGGAGCATTAGACAAGCCGAATGGCATGACCTTCCACTCATACAGCCCATCTTTCGTTTTAATAAAGGCTGTTTTCCATTCATCTCCCGAGTGAATTCGAATTTGGTGATAACCACTCTTCAAATCTATTTTTGAAAAGATGATAGCACTGGCATCATGTCAAGCATATCATCCAACCTAGGGATTGAAAAACGATATTTTATCATTATTTTATTGATAGCACGACTATCCACACACATACGCCATGTCCCATCTTTCTTCGGCGTTAACAGTGCGGGGACCGCGCAAGGGCTCAAAATTTCTCGTATAAACCTTCTGCTCAACAACTCTTCAACTTGCCTCTGTAATTCGGCATGTTCAATCGGGTTCATCCGATAGTGCGGCAAGTTGGGTAGAGTATCTCCCGGAACTAGATCAATTGCATATTGAATGTCCCGCATCAGTGGCAGTTAATCAGGGAGGTCGTTAGGAAACACATCAGCAAACTTCGTGAAAATAGGGGCCACTTCAGGAAGAATCGTCTCATGAGATTCTTTCGCTGCTTCCTGAGCAACCAAAATGATGACTTGTGCCCCACTAATCACTTCTTGTTCAATTTCTTTAGGGCTGATTAAGTTGAGATTCTTCTCTTTTTTCGTGTCCACTGGCCTTTTGCCTTTTCTTTTGTTTGGATCTGGGTTGACTCAGAATTAGTTTGATCCGTTGTCCTTCATAGTTGAAAGTACAAGTGTTGGACTTTTCCCACAAAGTTATATCCCTATAAAATAACCAAGGCCGACCAAGAATCACATGACCTGCATCCATAATTATTACATCACACCAAATTTTGTCTTTATAGGTAGCAAATTGCACAGGTACAAGACATCGTTCGTTCACCTCCATCGATGTTATGTTAATCCAGATAACTTTGTACGGGCTAGGGTGAGGGACCGTCTTCAACCCTATCTTTGAAATCAAACTAGATGACACAGCATTTATACAACTTTCACTATCGACCATGATTTTACAATTTTTTCACCAATCTTTATACATGTGTGAAAGATCGAGGTTCTTCGCCAGTCAACCATATATTTAGGTTGAGGTACATCGAACGACAGCAACATGCCCGATAATACTAAGAACTTCCTCGTGTTTCAAGTCATTCTCAGAATCACTGCTCGCATTCCCTACGAATACAATGTCCTTTTGAGGGTCGTCTTGCACCTCATCTGATTAATCATTCAGAAAGAGGGTTTTGGATTTACTTGGGCAGAATTATTCTACGTGCCCATATCCTTGACATTTAAAGCATTGGGTATGGGGGTTGGTTCGTGGCACGCTCTCGACTGGGCCTTTACCCTTAAGATCTCCCGTCGTGGCCGAACTGTTAGGATTGGGTTTGAGCTAGGACTGTCCAGAGGTGGCTCTAGTGCCTTGGTTCTTGTAATCTGAACCTCGTTGAAAGTAAGATCCTCGAGACGCATCTAAGTCCCGAACTATCTGATATGCGTGTTCTAAATCACTAACACCCCTTGCAAAAAGTTCCCTACGGAGATCATCACGAAGGCCAGACCTGAACCTAGAGAGGGTTTGGGGATTCATCGACGAACTCGCTGCACCGGGTCAAGAACTCACCAAATTTCTCAATGTATTCCGTAGCAGAGCGAGTCCCTTGTGTTAGCCTACTCCATTTGTCGAACAGTTGATCATGAAAAGTAATGGGAAGGTACTTCTGGCTTAACTTGGCCTTCATCTCATCCCAAATCCGGATCGGTTCTTGCCTCCTCAGTGCTATCAGTCTTTCAACATTAGACCAATATTGTCCCGCCTGTCCTACCAGTTTCATGGCAGCGAAACGGACTCGCCGCTCTTAGGACATATCGTACCACTTGAAATAACGCTCTAGACTCATACCCAATCAAGGTAATATTATGGGTCTAAGCGGCCGTCAAAGTTCGATACGTCCACTTTGATGTTTTTTAGGTACCGTTCATCCTCATCGAATCGATTGTAATTCCTTTGTATTCTCTCCTCTCGACGATTATTAAGTTGACGCTCTTCATTACGAGCTCCATTATGACATTCCACTTCCAACCTATCCATTCTCTGACCTAAAGTGTTTATTTGGGCCTTAATTTCCTCTAGACTTTTGAGAATTTCAAGAGTAATGTGATCTAATGGTGAGGTAATACCAGACGAAGACGCATTGGGATCCATGTCTGTATTGGGTTCTACAGAGTCGTAGACTCTACCACTACGAGTACGCATGCACCGTTAATTACTATTTTTTTATTATTATTATCTAAATGCTGAATTTATGATGTTCTTTTATATATATATATATATATAGATGATAATGAATGCAATCTATTAATTTATATATGCCACTAACAAACTCTAATGCAATCGTGCAGGATGATGCAGAGGTGCGGAGGATCAGCAACAATTCAGTAAAGTAAAGCGCACAATAAGGCGAATGAATTTGCTAGCAAGCTCAAGAGTGTAAAATAAAGACTGTGTTGTAAAAAAAAAAGAATTTGCAATTTAGACCTCAATATTTTGTACAATATTAATTCTATGCAATTGTTGATGTACACTATGTATTAGCAGTCCCTAAATTAATATAAAGATGTCGCAAAAAAGAGTCAAGCAGATACACACGTTCACTATATGTGGATGGCAGATAATCGATGAAAGTACAATGACAGAATCAAAGTGGTATCCAAAATTTCAGTTCAAGGAATTTATACCTGAATTCTGCTTACCTGGGTAGTCGAAAAAGAGTTCCAGTCGGGCCCCGGGTCACTGAAAAATGCACTGGCGTGCTTGAGATTGTTGTAGGCTTCAGACTGTAGCTCGCGGATTGGGTTGAATCTGAATGTGATCCACTAATCCGAATCAAAACTCGGAATCAGATCTGGATCAAAATCTCAGATCACGGCTGCTAGTATTGGTTGCATGTGTGAAGTTCAAATCACACTCCAAATCCCCAATTAAAATTCCAAATCAGATCTGATTTTGTCATTTTGAATTCGCTCAGAAGAGGATCTCGATGATGGCGAGGATGTTAGAGAAGGGGCGATGTCGAGGGCCGTGGTGGTGATGTCGTTGTTGACCGAGACTTGAAGATGCGGCAGAGATCTTGCGGAGGCGGAGATCTTGCGTGAGGATGTTGAAGCGAGGATGTCAATGGCGTGAAGCTGTGAACGGAGCCCAAATCAATGGGCATTAATCTTGATCTCTGTTGACCTGGGCACTACTCGACGATCTCCTATGTTGCTCGGGAGAGGATCTCGACGATGGCGAAGATGTCAGAGATGGGGCGATGTCGAGGGCCGTGGTGGTGATGTCGTTGTTGACCGAGACTTGGAGATGCGGCAGAGATCTTGCGGAGGCGGAGATCTTGCGTGAGGATGTTAAAACGAGGATGTCGATAGCCGTGGTGGTGATGATGTTGACCAATAACTTGGAAATGCAGCGGAGATCTGGAGGTTGATGGAGCGCGTTCCTTTGCTCTTGATGGCGGAAGAGATCTCGCTGTGGTGGGTGATGGAGATCTGTGCGTCGATCTGGGCGTCGATAAAGACGCGAAGCTTGTCGCCGACTCCGTTGAAAGAGAGATAGAGGAGTTGGGTGAGAGAGAGGGAACGAGATGGTGAAGGAAAAAAAGAAAGAGATGGCGGCGGGCTGAGGAGCAGAGAAAGGGAAAAAGAGAGATCCCTTTCTTTTCGTTTTTTTTTTTTGATTGCGGCGTTGATTGGTGGGAAGTGGGAAGAGAAAAATATGGGGAAAATAGGGTTTGAGATTTAAAGAGAATTTTGTGGATTTTCATTTTTTCTTTGGGAAAAATTAAGGATTTAAGCTCTGATACCAAAATGATGGGGAACCGGGCGGGATTCTCTCCCTAGGGTTTCTCACCCAAAGCACACAGGCTACAAAACTTAAAAACAATTTTCATTCATTCTAAAAACTATCGATAACAATACCAGTCTTGGCCTTAAATAGGCCTACATCAACGAAAAGATCTCATTACAACCGATATGGGACTAAAAGAAAACTACCAAATAAATAAATAAATATTACAATAAAAGGGACAAAATAACTAAAACGAGCAGCCTAATGTCGCTTGAATTTCCCAACCCTAATCGAACCAAACTAAAAGTGTGCGACGACGCCTCCTGGTGTAGATCGCAATCCTGGAGAGATGTCCCCATCAGTTTATCTACCCAGTTGATTTCATAGTTCTTAAAACACAACATGTGTCCACCTAGGGCTCAAACTCCTGTTATCCTAGGGCGCTCATTCCTTACTACTGCCAATGCTATTATTAATTGTAGGAATGGGCCTATGAGATTAACCTTTGAGGACATGACTAGAGAAGTCAATGTCTTCAACCTAGAAAAACAACCTCGTAAGATAAGAGACCATAAACTTTGTTGAAAACAATTGTGATAAAAAAAATGAAGGTATAGAGAATGAGTCTCTGTTTCTTGATGAATTATTTAAGAATGAATGCGATTATCTTAATGAGAAGGCATATGTCAGAGATCCTAATTTTAGAGTCCCCTTTAAAAAAAGGAAATTTGATTTGAATATCTTCACTTTCCATGAGCCAATTAATGATATATCGCATGAGAATATAATTCAAGAACCTCCAATTGACCTACTCTTTGAAAACCTCTTCGAAGAACTCATGTGTTTGGATGAACCGACTAGGGATATTTTGATTAAATACACACCTCCAGGGGAAAGTGTTGACCTAAGTTTTGAGGAGATGTATGGAACTGAGTTAGAATTCCTAAGCATTCATAGTGAAGAAGTTTCAACTGAGAAGTGTGATGATGATCAATTTTTGAATAATGGATTAAAAAAATGAGAAAGAAAAGCTTAAAGAAGGTAAGACTGGAGAGAAAGCGAGCTAAAATGACAAAAAGATTTGGCCTCCCCACTATGCCCTATAAAGAGAACCCATTGGAATGATGGGAAGAGAGCTAGAGGAATGAGAACGAAAAAGATCTAGGTGTGGGAGAAACATGATGTTGTACGTATTTTTGTATAATATATATATATATATGCACCTCTTTTACATTACATTTCATGCATCTATACATTTCTTTCATACATTAGGGACAATGCATGAGATAAGTGTGGGGGAGGGCTTTAACATGACTAATATAACCAAAAAGAAAAAAACAAAGAAAAAACAAAGAAAAAAATTATATATATAAAAAAACTTTTTGAAAGAAAAAACAATATTTTGATTTATTTTTTTGTAAGAAATTAAGTCACTTTTAAGGAATAGGAAAATCATAATTAGGATTTCTTATACTTGGTCAAAATAAGATGACTTGTTTGATTTTCAAGGTTAGGAAGAAAATTGATGAAAATAATGTAGTCTTGATCTTTACCTTGAAGAAATATGCACACCTTACACACTTAGGGTTCAAAAACAAAGACTCTTATGTCTTATAAAAAAAAAAGAAAAAATATATATGTATATCTATGAAATATAAACAAATCTAATTATTGATTAGTTAGGTGCTTGGGCCTAAGAAACCCTCGGTATTTATGTAAAAAATAATTAGATAAGTTTGAAATATATATATAAATCCTCTGATTAAGCTGGGTATTTGTGCCTCATGAAGCATAAGTATTCACGCCTAAAAGGGGTACATTTTATAAATAAAAATCCTTGGTTTCGTGGCATTGTCTGCTCGAGTGTTTAAGTCCTTAGGGGTGTTTTCTCACCTGGTGCCCTAAGACTGTCCAGTTTGGGTGTCACCGACCAAAGGCTCGTGACATGAGCAGATTAAAAAGCCTAATAGCATTGAGGAATAAATACCACCAAAAATAAATATAAATAAGGCATAGGAGTTAATGTTAAAGAACCCTTAGTCAAACTTCACGGTCACGAAGGTGCATATAACTCAGGGTAAAGTAATAGACTTGATGAGAAATACAATTTGACTCCTTACTTTGATTGATGACATGTTTTTGAATAGAGACAAGTTTAGAAATGAAAAGTTTGAAATTTCTATAACTTATAGATTACTTGAACTCTTACAAATATACTTCAAATCTTCTCTTTTCAAAATGCTTTTCGAAAATACTAACATTTTTTCTCTTTCTTTATGGATTTTATGGATGCAATCCACTGAAAACCCTTACGAGACAAAACTCGTCCTCTAGGGGTAACCTAGAGGTTTAACGGCTTGTTGCACATGCTCAGTGCAATCGAGTGACTTACAAAAGTGGTCTAATAATTGATTAGGATTAGTTTTAATGTTTTGCTCGAGGACGAGCAAAAGATAAGTGTGGGGGTGTGATCGGTCACATATATTGCATATATATTGTCACATTACCATGTTTGTTATCTATAAATCCTATTAATAAGTCTTATTTTTTGTTTATAAAGTGCAGGCCCATTGCTAAAGGAAAGGGAAGAGAAACGAGCCCAAAAGCCCATCAAATTCTGATTTAATTCAAAATTTATTCGAAATCAGAAAATCAGGGCAGATTATGACAAATCAGGGAGGTTGGAAACCGATTAATTTGGTTTTATCAGAATCCAAATCGGTTAGCTTGAGAATCACCGAAGATCAGATCAGAATCAGAGACAAACAACAAATCCAGCCAGACAAAAGGGGCAAAATCCCACGCAAATCAAATCTATACCTGGATGTGGCCAATTGGCTACATCCTGGCCGCGGATCCGCGGCTTATTGGTGGAGATAAGGGGAACGTGTGCTCCCCTTATCTCCTCACTCCTCTTCCCTCTGAGTTTTGGCCTATAAAAGGTAGGGTTTGCACTAAAAAAGGAAGCGAAGACTAGGATTAGAATTCTTATTCATTGTTAAGGTTTTAGGAGTATTGTTTAATAGTTCGAAGAAGTCGTATCTCCTCTTTATTTTTCAGTTTAAACCAGCAAAGAGAGAAGAGTGGAATTGAGTGTGTAATTCATCTTTGAAGTGACAATCAAAGGAGCTTCAACTCGCTTATTCAACTCAACTCAAATTCGGTATGTTTATGTTTGATTTTCATTCTCTTGTTTGTTTTCCTTTCATCATGAGTAGCTAAATCATTTTCTGGGCTCACTAATTAATCTCTCCTACCTCCTCTCTCTTGATTGATTTTTATGAAAGCAACTCTTCTGAATCAGAAAAATACCTGAGTTAAACTTCGTTCTTGAAAGCACATGAGGATGTCTTTATCTTAAACTTGGACTTTCAAAGCACAAATCTTTTTAAACTGTTTTTATTCCATACTTGCTTCTTCACGCTTGATGGTTTAACATTCTCTTTTTAATGATGTGTTAAGAAAGGGCTTAAGATTTAAACCAAAACTATCTTATTTGTTTACTTGGCCATTAAAAGAAACTAAAGGTTTTTACCTATAATAAAAGTAATGCACCCAAATGTTCTTGAGATAAGTACGTAGTTGAGTAGAAAATTAGTGAGCCCGGATCCTTTTTCATAATTTAAATCACATCACTCTCAAATCATTGTCTAAAAGATCATCTTCTCCAAAGCCTTTTCCAAATTTTAAATTTTCTTTAAATCACTTTCCTTCTCTCCATTCTCTTTTCAACTAAAAAACAAACACCATTTTTTGCTTTCTAAACAAAAACACCGAAAAGCTTTCATCGCATTCCTTCTCGTGGACACGACCCGTTAGCCCAAACTAGATGGTAATTCTCATTGCTCTTTCAATTTTCAATCGACCACCACCGTCGAAGGGTTCTTCTCGCTGGATCGAAGAGAGAGATCAATTTGGGGAGATTAGGGTTTAGGGACTGGGGAAGATCAGACCACCATAGGTTCAGACCACCACTACCCACGAAGAAGGTTCAGATCACCACCAGTGCCGATGAAAGTTGTTCTCCTCGCTGGATCGAAGAGTGAGAGATCAGGATTGATTTGGGGTTGGGAAGAGATTGGGGAGACTTTGGTTATATATGCATACGGGTCGGGTTTACCCGACCCAATAAACCCAATACCCCAAATACAAACTCAAATTCAGCGTATCCTAACCGTGTCCAGCTGTTGTTTGACCGTGTCCCACAAGTCAAACGAGTTGACTCATGTCGGACACGGTCAAAACATGTCCGACACGTGTCGGGCACGTGTCCGCGTCCGACGCATACAGGACACGAACACACGCCTCTGAATTTGGCGTGTCCACGCTTCATAGGTTAGAACATTGGATATAATTTAAGATACCCAAATTTCTAAGTTAGAAGTTTAGTTCAGAGGATATAATTTATAATATATAGTATGGGCAATAGCATTATAACAGTATTAGCTATAATTATTGCTTAGTTATTAAAGTAGAATATATATTATAGTAGTATATATATTATAGTTATTAAAGTAGTATATATATTATATATATTCATAATATTATTACTATGTGGATACTGATATCCGTATCCGCTTTTTAAAATCCTATCCATATTTGTATCCGTACCCGCCCGGATCCTAAAAACAAATATCTTTATTTCCACTATGACCAGAAAACTATCCAACAGCTGTGTGGAATTTTTTTTGTTCTTTTATTTTTCCACTGGTGTCCAAGAGAGAGTGAGAGGGTTCAGCACCAAATATATGGTTACATAGGAACATTAAAGGAACATAACCAATAACCAAAAACAATTTCCGCTTGGAGGAATATTCGGGGAAATAAAATATGAAAAATTCAGACCAAAGCTAATTATGATGGCTTGACCCTGAACTATTCAGCTCTAAGATGAATGATAGGGAATAATCTTAACCAGATTGCAACGCTGAAACCATCTACTTATTAAGGGAAAAAAATTTCTTATGGCAAAATGTTAAAATGATATTACTTACCACACCATTACGGATGAGGTACTCCACAATGTCAAGGTGCCCATTAGCAGCAGCCATATGAAGTGCTGAAAGATGCGAAGGAGATAAAACAAACTGATGCATATCAGATCAAGAAAACAGAACCCAACAGAAGCACAAATCAATCATTTACTGAAAACAAAGCTTAACTATAAAAAAGGACACTTTGACCCTTAAAAATATGTGGAGACTCAAAAATTTTAGATTAAGAAGCACGTGCATAGGATAAATAAGCATTATGATCTCAATGGAAAATATGTCAGAATTTTATGCATATGGCGAGAAAATTAAAAAGTTCTTATTCTATTTATATAAATTAGAAATATCAACCTGTAGGGATAAAGCAGTGGTGATATCAAATTACTAACGATATTCCATACCAGAAAAGCTATATCCTAGGTCAAAAACTGAATAGAGATTTGTCCTGCACAGGACCATTGTGAATGAAATTAATCTTGAAAATAGATAATTAGGGTGAATAAGCTCATGCTACATCTAGGACACTGTGATACTAACACATCCTACATGATATCTGAGTACAATACAAAATATGAGCATGGGTCTAATACAATACATATAAGAACTAGTAACAATAGAAAGGAAAAGCAATGGTCATCAACAAGAATGACAGTGGTTCGTCGCAAGAACTTGTCGAGAATCTTGGGAGGATATGACCATGACAAAAGAAATCATTCCCTCATTGCAAGTTTTGCAAGGGGAACTCACAAGTACCTACTTTGGAGTGATACTGCATTTTTTATTTCCTCCGAGTTATGGGTGAATGATGGGGCTGGCATACTTCTTCAAACTTGGAAGCATCGCAAAAATTTAGAAAGACCCCGACAAAAAACATGGTCCAAGTTCAGGATATAACGTATCTCAACAATTTTATGGGAAATGGTGGAAAAGTAAAAAAGAATTGCTGGGGTCATAGTGCAGCTTCCCCCAATGGACACAGGCACACAACACAACTTTCATCCCTGATGACAGTTTTATGCTAACCATTTGACTGTTGGCAAATCAAACGAGTAAAGACAAGACCAAAGTACTTCTCTCTCAATTTCCTGGGGTAATAATCTTCCTATTTTCCCTTCACTTATGTTATAGGGCGGAATTTCATCATTCACCATAACATCAGTGATTCAGTAATAGTCCCCAATAACACAGTTCCAGTGGATCAAATTTCTTCCAACAGTTCGGAAACAACTAGCTCAGTTCTTTCAAGACCATTGGGTACTTCCATTTCTTCTTCTCTCAGTCAACTATTGGAGCATTACCGGTACATCTTGCCATGAAATCTTTTATCCTTTATCCTCCACGCAATTGCCTAATCTTACCTGCGCTGGGCCAAACATATCTAGAACTCATTATTCAACCTACTAATTGTATTATATTATCTGATGCCCCGCTGCTCAGTACCATGACTTTATATTTCTTGAGTCTGTTACTCTATGATCAAACCCCCATCCATCCTACTAACAAAATGGAAAGCCCAGCATGCAGCATACTTCACTATTTAGTTACGTGTTTCCATCATTACACCTTTATAAGCCAGTAAACATTTTCTCCAGCAACCTAGTCATATAAATCTGATCCCCGCATCTAGAATTCCCTAGTAGGAGACAACTAAAATCTGATCTTGCTGTCTACCTATCTAGAACAAGGTCATTTCTCCCAGCAAAGCTAGTAGTTTTGACGTCCCAGTTCCCTCAACCTGTAACACGCTCAGTACTCCTTTTCCACGGGCATCACATTACATGCATCACCATTGAATGTGTAGTCACCTTCCAAGCTTTCCTTCCCAGCCATCTCCAGAATTCTTCCAGGATAGCATCTTGTTCCCTAAAAAGACCATGGCAGACTTCCATATACATTGTATGGTATATTTCCATAACCATCATTGCACCTTTAAAGCCCAGTAAACACTTTCTCCAGCAACCTAGTCATAGAAAATCTGATTCCCGCATCTAGAATTCCCTCGTAGGAGACAACTAAATATTGGTCTTGCCATCTCCCTCTTTAGAACAAGGTCATTTCTCCCCACAAAGCTAGTTTTGTCGTCCCAGTTCCCTCAACCTGTAACACGTTCAGTACTCTTTTTCCGCAGGCACCACATTACATGCATCACCATTTTATGTGTAGTCACCTTCCTCGCTTTCATTCCCAGCCATCTCCAAAATTCTTCCCCGGATGACGTCCTGTTCCCTAAAACGCATTCAGTGAAAGAATATGTTAATTGTATCCCATGTCATTCCATCAAAACCAGGTATGTTCTTAAAATTACAGGAACCCTTCCAAATAAGACATTATTTATTGGTAGGCATCCATACAAGATTTTCATAAAAAAGCCTGAATTCTAAGTGATGCCAGGAATTGTATATGGGAAATAATTACTTCCTTTTTTTGCCTCAGTAACATAACATAGTGGTCGCACTAACACAAGCAATACACATATGAAAAATTGTACTCTATAAATTGAGAGAAAAGTGGTACTTCAACACCACCAACTGTCAATTTTTGTACCTTCCGCCCTTGATTTTCTTCTGGCAACCTCATGTGTGACTATTGATGTGTAATATATATAAATGAAATATGTGTGTTCTTTTTCTTCTTCTTGAACTATGTAAATCATTGGCACTCCTAGTAACATCTTATTGTACTCCATTTCGACCCTAATCTATTCTCTCTTGCACTGTTTCCTTTTATTACTTTATCCTTTGCTCGGTAGTTCCATGTCCTTCTGTTGTCCTTTGTCCTATCTATTTCCACGTCATCACCCTTCCTTTCTTTCAGCCCAGACACCTTACCTGCAGCCTCTTCAGTGTTACATCCCACACCTACTTTCCAATCAGAGTTCCCAAATTGCACTTTTTAACCCTTGCCATTCCTCAAATTGCCGTGGATTTGTGCAGACAAGCAAGTTGAAAGAAAGCTAAAGGATTCAACAAAGAGTCACCATTCCCTTGCTAAATATGACAAACCTACCACCTCACTATTTTATGCATGCCTCTTGTTTGAGTTCAACTAGTGATTACCAATTAGCATGACAATTCACACAACGTACAAATTATGGATTCGATTCTCATTCATGCATAAGGAGAGATGGCGTCTAGAAGAATAAGATAGCCCAGATTTTGAGTTTTTATGGCATACTATGGTAGATGTGTGTATGGTCTTCACTTATTAAATCTACTGAACCAAGGGGCCTGCTAAACCAAATATTTCTCTTTTATCATGTCAGTAAGTCATTTTTTCAGTTCTCTTCAACTCAAACAGAATCTCTGTTAAATTTTCTTCGGTTACTTGGTGGAACTACAAGTGCTTTCTTGTCACCATATAGGAACCCTTTTACTTGTATTCTTCGGTGGAATTTGGATAATATTCCCATGGTACAATGTACCATCACAGTTCTATCCTTAGGTGTTCTTTTCTATCTTCTTAAGCAACCAATAATCAGACTGATGATACAAAAAGGGTAAGATTTGATCGCCTTAAGGTCACATTATAACAGCACGCTAAAACTGGATTTACGTTACTGGTACAGGATTAGCACAGTAAATTTTGGAGATAAGCTCCACCTAATGAAAGAGGATGATGCAAAACAATCTAGAAGGCAGGTTTCACGAATCAAATCATTTGGCAGCAATGGCTAGTTGTTGTTTGTGCTCATAATATCAAAAAATCTTAAGGATATAGGACTTCAGAAAGTTTGAAGAAGGCATAAAAACTAAAATTGATTATAACCATCACATTGAAATGTCTGAAACAACTGAAGAACATTAAGTTTGCTAGTTTTATTTCTAATTTATACAAAAGTTAAATTCCTATTAAGGTCTCTATACATGCTTGCAGTTTTCTTTTTGTTAATCACTGATTGTGAGTTATTTTACAATAGGGGAGGGATCAGGTTCTAGTGAAGTAAACTCATCCAAAAGAGCATGGGTCAACAGAAGACAGCAAACTTAAGACTAATATTGTCTTCAAGAAATGATCTCTCTTATCATTACTTCAACAGGTATCTTTTGTTTCCTTGTTCAGTTGTTCCAATAGCCTCTTCACTTATCTAGTAGAATCTGCCACATGTATGCTAACGTTAAAAACTTAAAATATTAGTGGGAGCTACATCTGACATTTGTACAAATCACGTAGCAAGTCAGCAAAATTCATTCTAACAGTTCCCAAATATATGAATCCAAAGTAATTCAAATAGAAGCCTACCGACTTAATGAAAAGAATATAAGCTCTTCGTCTAACAATGGTAGGTGAGCTCATCTACCTTTTTTCTCAAAAAGAAAAGGAAAAGAAAAGTTATGTCAAGCAACCATTGTCAACTAAATAATCAAAATGAATGTTCACTAGTAACTCAAAAATATGAGTATGATAAGTTTATTTGCACATAGCCATAAACAAAAATTATGTTCACTTCTGCTTTAGCATAAAAAGTTTCAAATTTGCAATTATAACCTACAATTCTCTTCAATGAAGTAAAAGGCTTATGAAAAATTATGATCAACAATCCTACAAGCTAAATTGCACAGAATGAACCAGATTTTGACGATAAGAACCTGTTCTTCCTTGAGAATCTTTTGAATCAAGAGAAACACCCATGGAAAATAGGCTGACCACATCATCAATGTCATCATATCTAGCAGCCTGTTACAGAAATAAAGGATAAAAATAAGTGACAAAAATACAATTAAGCTCACTATTATTCCTGATTATACTAGATATCAGAATGATACCCATGATAGCTTGATAGTGATATGCTATAGTGATATGCTAGTACATGCAATCCCTTAAACTAGTATTCTCCACTCTATATATAACTATGATTTGTAGACACATACACGAGGGTTGTGTCAAGTGTTGTACTCTGACCCGAACACGGGGTGTTGGGATCATTTGTATCTGGACTTTTGGACATGACAATGTCCAAATTTCCAGATAAGAGGACACAATTGTATATGTATATGTTATATGGATATATGCATATATCTAAATCCTATAATCATGTGTGTTGGTTGAATTCATATATAAAAACCTACTTTTTGTAAAATGCATATTGGATTAATATATATGCATGTAATGATTAGCTTTTGTCCGGAGAAGCATAATATACTTCATCCTACATATTGTTAAGATAAATAACAGTTTGCACATTTGTAAATGGCAAACATGAAACAAACACATGTGTCGTATTCATGTGTCAGACATGCCACTTTTGGTTGGAGAAGTGTCCTACATACCATAAAATATAAGAGTGACTACACACCCTTCTTTTCTTTTCCTCCTTTTTTTTGATAGGACTAAAACTTTTACATTGACAATAAAGAAGAAAACATATTAAAATGAAATAAAATAAACAAATACAAAAGGAAAGGGAACAAGCAGCAAGATAAATGAGGAAAAACCCTTTCTTATGATTATTTTCGTCGAAGTTCTCCTCCATCGTTGAGTTCTCCTCTCCAAGCCTATAATCTCATCCTATTTGGCCAATATTAAAGAAATCAAATATCTTCTTGAAATGCAAATAACCATGGAGGGCTAACTGTCAGGTAATTATTGTGAATGTAACTTGTTAAAGTCTTCGTCATTGCATCATCATCATTACCATCTAGTGTTAAAAGCTAAGAAGAACTGGAATGAATGAACATCTGGGTTAATGTGGCTATGGATGGTTGGTTGCAAATTTTTAATGCTAACTTTATGCTTTTTCATGCTGCCAAATAGACATAAATAGCTGCTTACAAAACGCGATCTTCGGAGAACATATGCATGGAGCAGAGTTAAATCAAGGTGAAGAGTCACAGTGCTTCTAAAGGTATCATCAACGAGCTTAACCAATATCAATCATAATGCTAATGAACTTGAGATTTTGAAGGAGCAGCATCAAGAGTTTATGTAAAAATTGTATCTTCAGGCTATTTCATGGATCTAAGCCAGTGAAGGATTTGATGTCTTAAGAAACTCAATAAAACCTACTCTAGGTTGTATCCTGCAATTGTCTTTCAAGGATAACTTGCATTAGTGACCTCTACTTGATGTCCTCTCTACTCCACATAAAAAGTTAAGGAATAAACTATGACATTAAATGCTTCAAACAATTTACTGCCGCATTATCTCACAAAAAGTAAAAGTTCCTTGTTCAAAAAATGTAGAACTATCATAATAAAAACAACCAAAAACTGCTAACTGAAAAACACTAAGCTAGGTTTCTTTCAGTAGCTCCCACTTCATTGCAACACAGGTGCAATTTCCACCCTTCTTCCCATCCTTGTCAAGAGTCAAATTCCACAAAGAGGCCAGTAATTATAGGCAATCTCATAAAGTTTGAAAAGTTTCTCTGATAAAGTATGCTAGCTGAAAGTTAATATTTTTGCTCTGAGGTTGCAGCATGTTGGAAACCTAATCACCACAAAATCTTCACTAGTTCATGAATGATTGTTGGTATAAAAATTTGAATCTAAGGAGAATCAAATCCATCTGAACTTAAACGTCACTCTTTAGAATAAAATGTTATAAGCATCCCAAAGTCTAGGTATCATGTTCTCTAATTCCAGCATTAACAGTTGAAACAAAACCAATCATAAGTAGCCTCAACACATTTATTTGGAATCACAAAAATGTTGGAGATTATTAACATAGTAAAAGATCACTATTATTGTCTCAAACATATATCAACTCTTCTTTCGGCCTTCCCACAAGAAATTATAGAAATAACTTTGCAGATCCAGCAGTAAGGATATATCAAATCTACTGTGATAGAATCAAATGTCTTCTTTAGAGAGGAAACAATTTAGTGAAATTGAAACATCATAGTGAACTATAAAGTGAAAATAAATATTGAACAATTATTTTACAGAAAGCCACCTTACATTCTCTTGTCCAAATACCAAGATTTCAGTCATGACTTTTGAAAATACAAACCATGAATCAGGGTGCAACGCCTTTTATACGGCTCAAGATAAGTTAGTTAGATAAATGAATTATGTTCCCCTTGCACTAGACGGTACATATTCTCCTTGCAACAAAAAAACGTTAAAAACTTATAACCTAGTGAGCCAGGTACGACATCAACAACAAATTAAAAAAAATGCATTGGCAACTTTGCACTTAGAACTCAATAAATACTAACTCTTCCCTACAAAATAAATGCCACAGCCACATCGAAAATATAGGAAGAGGTCAAATTAAACTAACCCTGAGGGCCTGAACTACGAAAACCCAAATTTATTTATGTCCTTTGGAAACATTATGCTTCCTTTGATCAGCCCACAACCCAGATAGCACTGTAACGACCCACGACATGAAAAAGGACACAGCCGAATCTAACAAACTGGAACAAAGAGAGGATTCATCAATAGAAAAGTAATGACACCATCTTAGTTATGTTCGACCGAGATATCATTCGGAATTTGACAGGCCCAAAAAAGATTCACGATTGCGCTGGAAATCCCTGCCGAATAAACAAAAGGAATAGAGATACATAGACAACAACGCAATTCACAAAATTTTCGGTCAGTAACAAATGGTGATAGCAACCTAACTGACTCTTAGATAATCTAGTGAAATGCAGCAGTCCATGTGTTTGAAGAAATGACTCAGAGAGAAATCAGAGGATCGACGAAAGAAAAGACAGTTGCAGAAAAAGAGAGAGATGGCCAACCTCGAGAAGCTCTTGGGTTCGGTCGGCGGTGGCCTCCGTCGGGACCGGCTGCAGCGTTTCGCTGGTGTCTGTTTCCACTCCCATCGTCTCCAACTTCTCTTGAAGAAAGAAAAGGACGCAATTCAAGGGGAGCGTGCGAGGAATTTAAGCGGCGCGCCAGGAAGGGAACTGATCTTGCTAGCCAAAAAAATGAGGGCACGGTTATTGCCACCCCAAAAAATGAGAAAGCGCACCCACCCCAAAAAAAAAAAAAAAATTCACAAGTGTCATTAATTTTTTCACTTTTTCATCCTTGATGAAAAACTAAAAATGTCATTTTCTTCTTCTTCTTTCCTCTTTCCTCCACCTCCCTCCTCCTCCTCCTCCTCCGGCGAGCCCCAGCCTCCTCCCCCTTACCAGCGACCACCCCTGGCCTTCTCCTCCATCCCCGCGCCCCCTCCTCTTCCCCCGTCCCAGGCCGCCTCCTCCACCTCTGCCTCACTCCTCCACCACCTCCCCCAACTTCCCCCCCACCCGCCCCCTCCCCGACCTCCCCCGCGCCTCACCCCCCTAGTGGGAGAAGTGGGGCGGAGGTGGGGTTCGCCGGAGGTGGGGGCGGCCTGGGACGGGGGAGGAGGCCTGGGAGGGGGAGGGGGGTTCATCAGAGAAGGGGGAGGTCGGTCGCCGGAGGAGGAGGAGAAGGAGAAGAAGGGCACTCTGGCCATTTAAAAAAAAATTGGGGGTGTTTTTATCAATTTTGGGTGTGTCTTAATTCATAGGGGCTTTTATTATTTTTGGGGTGGCAATAACTGTGCCTAAAAATTAAGAAGGGCACCCACAAATATTTACAACCGTGCCATTATTTTTTTTTTTACAATTTTATCCTCGGTGAAAATGTCCAAAATGCCCTTCTTCTTCCTCCTTCCTTCCTTCTGCTCCTCTGCCGTCTTTCCGGGTGCTCCCCCCGGCCTCCCCTGGACCTCTCTACCCCTCCTCGGCGCTCCCCTCCCCCCGCCCTCCTTCATCCAGACCTCCCCCCGCTGTTCGGTTGGCCACTCCGGCCTAACAGAGTCTCTGTTCGACCGGAGTGGCCGAACAAAGCCCTATCTGTTTGGCCAGCTCCGGCCTCTCTGTTCGGCCACTTCGGCCGAACAAAGACGGCTCTGTTCGGCGGAGTTACCGAATAAGGGGAGGGGAGGCCTGGGGGGAAGAGGGCGGGGGGAGAAGGGATGGGGATGGGGAGGAAGGGGGAGCGTCGGGGGGGGAGTGGGGGTTGAGGAGGTTAGGGAAGCTCCAGGTAGGGGGAGGTCGGGGGGAGAGGGGGTGGCCGGTGCGGGGGGAGGGGTGCCCGGGGACGGGAGGGGATTCGCCGTCGAGGGAGGAGATGCCGCCAGCTAGGGGAGGCGGGGGTCCGCCGGAATGGGTGGGAGAGAAGGGGGAGAAGAAGAAGATGGTATTTTGGGGGTTTTTTTGAATGTTTTGTGGGCGCCTTAATCAAATTTGGGAGTGCCCTAGTCCATAGGGTGCCTTCCTCATTCTTGGGGGTGGCAATATTCGTTCCCCGCTTGGAAACATCTGCACAAATGTGGGCAGATTTGGGTCTTTGGGTAGCTCAAATTACGCTAATGCCCTTTTTTGTTCCTGGGAAATGAATTTGGATACATTTTGAAAAAAGAAAAAAGAAAAGAAAATCTTTTGCCATTTTCCCTTTTTCCTTTGCTTTCTTTGCTTTTTGACCATTAGGAGATCTTAATTGTACAAAAATAGCTATTCCGTCGCTGGCAATATCATGTTTAAGACCAGAGTTTCCTTTATCAAACTCCACAAAAGAATATTAACTTATTAAAATTTTACTTTATTCACCAGCAAAGTTGATGGTTGTTAAATATAAATTTAAATATCGGATTTTTTAAACAACCTTTTAAATAAATAATTAGAGAAATAAGCCTCCCTAACAAATACTTACGAAAATCAATCTATGTCATGCCACGTCAGCGCCACGCCGGAGTTCGCCTGCAGCGTGGCGTTGGCAGTTGCGAAGTGGTGAAAAATTATGTTCGTGTTTTTCAAACCCGAGCACAAAAAAGAAGTGGCACTTGGGTTGGGAAACCTGAACGCAATAAAGAGATAAATTTAAGCTCGAGTTTGGGAAAACCGAACGCAAAAAATAAGTAAATTTTGTTCGAGATTCCCAAATCTGAACACAAATTTACTATGCTCAGCCCGAACCCGCACCCATATTTACTTTTTTACTTGAGTCTCTTGTTCTCACTCACTCTCCAAGTCCGAATGACCTCTCTCTCGTGTGCCCTAATCCCCTCTCCCTCTCTCTTGTGCCCTCTTCTGACGGCGAGCACGACACTGACAAGCCAGCAAGAAAACTCTCTCTCCTGTGCTAACCAGCGTCCCTCCCTCCCCCGACAAGCAGCAGACCAGCATCCCTCTCTCTCCCCCGACAAGCACCCGACCAGCTTCTAACGACCTCCAAGATCAGACGCAAATATTGGGTCTCGATAGATCTAGGAATCTTGGCTGAACTTTGAGGTGGGTCAATGACTCCCCATTAAATACTAATTACACATTGAATTTGATTTGAATTTTGTGTATGTAAAAGCTTTGAATTTGATTTCACCCATATCTTGAAATGATTTAGTGAATAACAACTATTACAAGGGGAGGTTAGCCCTCTGAATGTCTGATAGTGAAAATCTCTCGAAATATTGAACATCTTCTTATTATATATAGTTGTTAATTAGCTCACCAAAGATTTAATTATATACACTTTATGTAAATGCCTTTAGCTTGAATCAATGAAATTTTGTTAAGGTACGTACTTGTTAAGATAGTTGACATTTGTGATTTTTGTGACTATCGTCAAACAATACGTAATTTGGCGAGATTGAATTGAATGGTCTAACAAGTATTATATTTCTTGATATCAAATTAGGTACAATGTCTAATATAAAAGTGCATATTCTTTATTGGTTTAACAATAAACTAACAATAGACCAGGAGAATAAGCCAATATATCTTAATGGAATAATAAAATCAATGTTACTAAGAAAGGAAACCACACGGCTTGAATTGGTAAAAAAAAAACTCGTTAGCTTTCAAAAATTAGTTAAAATGATTATCAGATTCAAATAACTTGCAAGTGACCAGTTGTACACGGACATTATCAAGCAGCAGTCATTGCTGACGATGAAAACACATGTGTTATGCTTGATTTGGACCCGTCCGTGAATACCGTAGAGATTTATGTGGAGAAAGTTTCTGTGAGCCATTAGTTTCCTGAAGTTCAAGGAGAACTCTCTCGTATACTCGATTTGGATAATGAGTCAACAGGCTTCATGTCACCCATAGCACACATTCCATGCATAGACGTTCCGGCATATAGTACATAATGACTAGTTTATATGTATTAGTAAAATTAATCATATTTTATCTCGCCGTCAGGAGAGGGCACATGAGAGAGGGAGAGGGGATTAGGGCTGTAACGCCCCGATCCCGTGGGTACGGAGATGTTACTACGATATATATACGTAGGGCAGAAATACACTCACAAATATACGCTAAGCATCAGTACAGATGATTATCGAAAAACAGAGAGAGAATAAGGTTGAAGGATGTTATCTGAATGTCGGTTAAGTTTCTATCTTTCGCAATTTATCTGCGGTACCAAAGGCTATGCGGGTCGAATCCACAGGGAAGAATACGATAGAAGCTTTTCGGTATCTTTTTACAAACTAGATTGGTTACGTTGTTCTTCTTTGTGTTAAAAGAAAAATATTTTGTTAAATGTTAGAGATAGAAATATGATGATGAAATAGAGTTGGATTAAAACTAGGGTTTTGAAAATATTAAGGAGCAAGACTTACTAATCATCTACTACCACTAACTTACTAACCTATGCTAGATTAAACTTCACTTTAAATCATAAAAACTATACCTTAAAGTTACATTCAATTCAAGTAAGATACATAAGATGGAGAAACCCTATTTGAAATAATCACTAATCAAGACCGAATATTAAACTATCAAAGTTTTTCAAGCATAGAATAAGAAGAATAACCAACATTAAACTATCAAGGCTATCTAAGTATAGAATAAGAAAAACCATTGGGAAGTATTAGCAAATAATAGATTTAACTATCGTCATGTGTCTTCAAGAGTATTAGCTATATCTAGGGTTTAAACATGAATAGGATCCAATCTGCTTATTCTAATATAGAATTAGAAGTAGTGGTGGAAGAGACTAGAAAACCATAAAGAAGACTAGCTACTCATGAAAGAATCTAAAGAAAGCATGTAAAAGAGAAAACAAGTAAAGCAAGTAAATAAAGATAAATTAAAAAGAAAAACCTTGTTATTGATGTTGTCACCTTCAATTACAAGAACCTCCTCCTTCTTTACAAAGCTTGAACTAGAACTAAATTTTAAAAATTTCAAAAAGAAATTTGAAAGAGAAACTAAGAAAAATCTTAAGTTATGATCTCTGATGTAGAGATGCTTGATTATGAGAGATTTCGACTTTTTAAATAGCCCTTAGAGCTAATCATAATAAAATATAAATTAGAAGGTTTAACTCAATCTTAATTCAATACGGGAATTCAGTTCTGTAGCAACTCAGTGTGTTGATTGCTGAATATGACTCATCAGACGGCTGAATTGGACAGAGTGTCAACAGTAAGAATTGTAGCCCTTCAAGTCCTCTTCTGTGGCATCTTGAATCATTGAATTTAAATATCTGCAGCGAAAGTTATGATACGAATACTAAGAGGTGTCCAGTCTGAATCTAAGTCTGAATTGATTTTGAACTCCATTTAATTTGAATTATCCTCCTTACCCCTATTAGGATTAGCTTTATCCCATCCATCTTTTAGAATTATTTCTTCTGATTTTGGATTTGATTTTGAAGCTAATGATATATCCTTTCCTTCTCTTGATTTAAAATTGATTTAAATTGAAATTCAAATTTAGATAGGATTAGGGATAAAATAGAAACTTCTTATATCCTTATTATCCCATTTAAGTAACTACACACCATAATCAAAAAGAGGGTTAAACAACAATGTTAAATAAAAAATAATCAAGGATAAATGTGCAAATGTGATGATAATAATACAAGATTGAGATGCAATCACACCCCCACACTTATCTTTTGATCGTCCTCGAGCAAAACTAAAAAATAAAAACTAATCTAACGTAACTCACTTTCGTAGGAATCACGTTTGCACTTAGCACGTGCAACAAGCCGTTAAACCTCTAGGTTACCCCTTGAGGATGAGTGTTGTCTCGTGAGGGTTTTCAGTGAATTACACCCAAAAATTCATAAAAGAAGAAACAAAATGTTAGTATTTTCAAATTTTATTTTTGAAATTGAGAAAATATTTGAAATATTATTGTAAAAATCAAGTTAATTTATATAAGATCACCTAATTATTCATTCCTATACTTAGTCTCTATGCAAGTATTTATTATCAATTTAGGTTAGGATTAAAACTGAATTTCTCACTTAGTCTATTATTTTACCCCAAGTCATATGCACTTTTGTAATCGTAAATTTTTTTTGACTCGGAATTCTTCAACTTCAACTCTTATGTCTTATATATATTAATATATATATATATAACTTTTTTCTCTTCCTTTTTTGAAAGAAGTTCAAAGTATTACCACTTCGCTGCCCTTAACATCATGTATATGATCATAGCAAAACTTAGCAAGGTGGCCCTTACGTCCACAATGTGTACAAGTGTACACATGAGCATACAACGTGTTATGTTTGTGACCGTGAGGAGCATGTGTATGCCGTGAAAGGTGTGCATGCATAGATGGAACTTGTTTCTTTCGAAACAAAGATTCCAAACGTGTATGACTCAAAACACAATGGCTCAAAGTGGAGCCCAAACAATCCATATTCTTCTTTAAACAAATTTCTAAATCCTTTGAAATTGAAGCAATTTTTATTTTCAAAGAATCATTCTCTTTTACAACACATTCAAGTTTTGAAGACAAGCTTTCATTTTTCTTCAAAATTATTTCACAATCATTTTTATTTTTCAAAAACTCATTTTCCTTTAGGGCAAGGTCTAGTTTAGACTTCAATGGATCCCTCTCATTAGAATTCTCCACTTTCTCTTGCAAAACAATCTCAATTCTAGAAGATAACTTTTTATTTTCTTCTTTTAAAACAAGATCCTTTTTCAATAGTTTGTATTTAGAAATCAAGTTTTCACAATTTTTAGCAAGTTCATCATTCATAGCTTGTGCCTCTAAACACTCATTGCAATAGGAACTAGTGCTAGCATCTAGTTGAGTTTCCGATTGTACCTCAAGGGAGTCATTCCCTTGGACCATGAAGCAATGTTCGTCGGACTTGTCTCTTCTAGATCTCCTCATCTTATCAATAATCTTTGGTAGCTCGGGAGAAGTCAAAATGCTCCAAACTGCAAAAGCCGAATCATAGTGAGAAAACACATGAAGATAATCTTTATGAAGTGATGCTCTAAGTGCCTTTAGGGCTATAGCATTGGCCTCTATATGCTTGCTATCACTAAGGTAGGATTCCTTGGTAATGACAAGGTGAACATTATATCCTAGGGCTTTCAAATGACAACTCATCATAACCTTTCAAATATCAAGTCTAGAGATATCAAACATGGGAGGGCTATCCATGAGAGCAAACTATATGTGTGCAAGTGCAAATGTAGATTAGCAAAAACAAGATCACACTCCTAGGTGGTTAAACATAATATCAGGAGCGTAGGTTCTGATACCAATTGAAATCACCTAGAGGGGGGGTGAATAGGTGATAGGCTAATCTAATGAACTAAATGCGGAATTAAAAAACTAATTGCAACAACACTTAATGCAACCAACGAGTGTAGCCGAATTCCCGGTGAAGGGCTCTGGACTAACTCCTCTTGATTCCTCTGAATAAGAGTTGAGGCGCTATATAAAGCTCTGTGGTTAAGCACAAGTGAGGCACACAAACACACAAGCATGTATATGATATGACAAAGTAAAGCAATGCACAAAGTAAAGAGAGAGAGAGAGTTAAGAGTCAATGGATCAAACGCAAACACCAAGATTTGTTTCGAGGTTTGAGCACCCAGCTCTACGTCCCCGCCTTCACCAAGAAGGATTTTGAATCCACTAACTTGTCCACCTAGGACTCCCACACATGGAACCTCCACCGAGAATTTGGGGCAACAACAACCGGGAGTACACAACTCCTCTCTTTACAAACACAACCTCTCACTAGAGGCTAAGGCACAAAGCCACCAATATCAATCACCTCACAACTTGAGGGATAAGCACAAAGCCAAACAAGGATCACCTCACACTTGAGGGATACAACCCAATTGTATAACCTCCTCTACACAAAGAGGGAAAGGCACAAAGCCAAGCAATGATAAGGGTTTACAACTTGGTGATCAAAAGACCACAAACCAATTTCTTTTCCACAAAAACAAGGATCCTATAGAGAGGATAGATTGATAAGCTCAAGTGTGGAAACCAAAGTGTTTTTAACAAAGAAAATCACTTGGGAAACTCTCCAAAAAGATATAGAATTTTAGATCAAAAATAATTCCCAAAAGCCTATTTTCTTTGAAATAACAAAACACTTTAAAACAATGAAGATTGATCTTTGAAGCTTTAAAAACTCTTTTGAAATCTTGTATAAAACACTTGTAGATGGGAGAATTTTTCTTCTTAAAAGTCTTAACCAAATCTGGGCTCAAATGGGGTTTATATAACCCTTAAACAAAACTAGCCGTTGCAGCCAATTATGGTCAGATTTGACCTTCCGGTCGACCGGCCGGTCGACCGGCCAACGGTCGAATTTTGATCGTTGACAACTACCGGTCGACCGCTCGGTCGACCGGGCCCTGAACCAGAGAGCAACGGCTCTCTGGCCGGTCGACCGCCCGGTCGACCGGAGCAACCCGAGAGTGGGTTGCTTTCAGTCGGTCGACCGCTCAGTCGACCGACTCAATGGGCTAGCTGCGTGTACATTTTTGTGCACATCGGTCGACCGGTCCGGTCGACCGTCAGAGCCTGGCAGGCAGCAGTTTAGGACAGAAAAGTTTGGGTTTTATTATTCTAAAAAATCCCATAAATTCCTTAAAAATCCACAAAAATAGTTTTAGCATAATACATTGAAATAAAAACTTGTGTGAAAAATTTCAACACAAATTTCAAACTTTTTGAACCATTTTTGTGTTATGAAAATATTGCCGAAAACGAAAATCCGTATTTTTCCAAACTTGAATTTTTCAAATGAAAATTCGTTTTGTCCAAAACTCATCCAAATACAAAAACATGATATAGAAATAACTTTTAAGCATGTTGCATATGGATATAATCCAATATACATGAAACATATATATATATATATTCATATTTTTTACTTTAAATACGAAAATATGTTTTGTTAAAATACCAAAACACCAAACTCATGAAATAGACATCAAATTAAGTTTGTTTAAAAGATGAAGCATATATGTATATAGAACACATCTAATATACATTTAAACAATGTAAACTTGTATTGATACTATCTATTCATGAAACCAGATCGGTTAAACCAAAACCGAAAAACCAATAAACATAAAAACTAAAACACGTGTGTGTGTTGTGAACTTGAGTATACCACACTATCCAGTCTTTACAAATGGATCTAAACACAATCTAACTAAGTACCGAAGTCTTCTTGACGAACTTCGTCTTCAAGCCGACTCGATCTAAACCGTGATCCACCGAGCTAGACTCCAACGAGTGCAATATATGATCTTTGACGCTCGAGCTCTTGAATCACCATGTGAAAGCTTCCAAACATCTTGTTGAAGCTAATCACCTACTAATATCTTAGATAGAGATCTAAAACTAAACATCACAAGATTATTAGTAAACATAACTACATGAGTTAATCATCATCAAAACTAGAGTGGAAGGCCTCTGGTCCAACAAATCCTTCAATCAAGTTCACTCTGAAAGACTGGTCAACCAAGTCACGAGGTTATTTTCCCAAGTGGAAAACATTTACCTCTTTCATCATATCCCCGAAAGTCAGATGCATAGACCCATTCCTACAGTTTATGATGGTATTTGCAGTGACTAGGAAGGGTCGTCCTAGAATGACCGGCGTTTGAGCTTTCGGATTTTGTACGGGTTGTGTCTCCAGAACATAGGGTAAATGAATTTCCCGACCCATATGAGGACATCTGTAATCTCCCCTTGGGAATCTTTACAGATCGATCAGCCAATTGTATAATAACTCTGGTTGGACGGATGTCGCCCATCCCGAGTTGCTAATACACAGAAAAGAGAAGCAAATTGATGCTGGCTCCTAGATCAAGTAAGGCCCGATTTATTGTGGTCTGCCCTATGATACATGAAATGGTTGGACTCCCGGGATCTTTGTATTTCACAGGAATGAGCCCAGTTAATAACTCACTTATGTTAGATGCAAGGAAGACCTTCTTTGGGACATTTGTTTTTCTTTTCTTAGTGCACATATCTTTTAAAAATTTTGCATATGAAGGGACTTATTGTATGGCATCAAGAAGGGGCACATTGATCTGAACCTGATTGAATATTTCCCAAATCTTCTCCATTGAGCATTAGTCTTATTGTTTGCTAGCCTATTAGGAAATGGCACAATAGGCTTGTAAGGTTGCTCATCTGTTTTGTTTTTATCATTGGACTTGGAAGTTGATGGTTATGAACTTGAAGATGGGTCATTTGGATCATTTTGAGTTTGTGGTACAGTCACAGGAGAATTTGACACTGATTTATTGGGAACAGAATAACTAGGAACCTGATTGTCAACTTGTTTTTTGGATCTCAAGATATGAACAGTGTTGCATTGTTTCGGACCTATGCCTTCAGCTTCATGATTAGGAAGGGGTTCTTAGGATTAGGCAATGGCTGACTAGGTAGTGTTCCCTTTTGTCTTTCATTTAATGAGTTAGTCAGTTGACCTATTTGAACCTCCAACCTATTAATAGCTTGGTTGTGGTTGTTCATCATTGAGGCCTGAATTTTGGACAAGGTTTCAATCATTCTTTCCAAATCTGACATTTTTTATATCTGGATGATTCTGTGGTTGTTGTTGTGGGTACGTGGGCTGGAAGTTATGTTGGTAATTTGATTAAAAATTTGGTTGACTCTGGTAGAAATTGGGTTGATGAGACTAAGCAGGATATCGGTGTGGAAGTTGTTGCCTTGGTTGCTCAGGACCAGATTGACTCCATGAGAAATTTGGATGGTTCCTCCATCACGGGTTGTACGTCTTGGAGTAGGGGTTGTAGTTGGATCTGACATATGCTTCATTCATGTTTTCATGGAACATTTAAGCTTGATAAACAGGACACTTCTCAAACAGGTGGGTGAGAGCATGGCAATAGGTGCAACCCAGATTGATCACTTGTGTTGGGCTGACCTGGTTCACTGAGTTGAGTTCCCTAACCTCGAGTAGTTCTAGCATCCTCATAAATTGTGTTATTTTTGCCTCGGCAGCTATAGAGGACTCAATTGAATGCATACTAGTTCTAGAAGTTGTACGGTTAGTTTTCTCAGGGCAAAACTCCCACTGAATGGTTTTTTCTGCTAAATCTTCATATAGGTCCCAGCCCTGGTCCTCATCTTTCTTCAAAATTCTCCTTGACACATAGTCTCAAGGAGTGTCTTAGTCAGATAGTCTAGTCGTCATAGAGAATCTGGCACTGCCGCCACTTCTCTATTCCGTGGTAAGGACATTGGGCTAACAAATCCTTAAACCGTTCAAAATACTTCCAGAATGGTTCATTTGTTTCCTGCTTAAACTGCATTATATTTTTCCTGATGAGGGTAGTTTTATGGATGGGATAGAACTTCTTAAGAAAGACCTTAACAAAATCATCCTATGACGAGATAGAACTAGCAGGCAGATGATATAGCCACTTCTTGGCTATGTCCTTAAGCGCAAAGGGAATGAACCTCAATTTAACAACATCTTCCCCCAGTTGGATAACTCTCATGATCAAACATACTTCTTCAAACTCTCGAATGAAGAAATACGCGTTTTCAGATTCTAGGCCATGGAACCTAGAGAGTTGTGTTTATGAACTGAGGCTTTAGCTCAAAATTGTTTCCATTAGCCTCAGGTAAAAGAATGCATGAGGGAAGCGAAGTTCGGATTGGGTAGAACTTGTCTTGAAAAGAAATGTGATTCGCCATGATTAGATTTATAGCAGGAGGTGGAGTGTGTACAAGTTTAGTATTCCTAACAGTCTTGATGAAATAGGATCCCGGTACCACTCTTGCATGCACAACACAGACAACATTCACCCAACAAACAATCGAAAAAAAGAAAATAACAAACAAATAAAGAAAAACAATCACCAAGCTATCTACGATCCCTGGACCTTGACGACTTCTAACTGGTCGATTACTCGAGGAAGGTTGTTGCTCGAATCAGTCCACAACTAATCAGCCAGGTAGAGGCAAAATACGGTGGGAGGTATCCGTGTGTAAGCAACGACCTTAATTACGTCAAACCACGGTATCTTCAAGGCTTAACCTCTTAATCCCCAACCTTAACACTGATTTGACTGAAGTATGAATCTAAACAAGTTCCAACCATAGCTAATCTCTTATCGAGTACGGATGTCCCTACGGGCCAACGTCTATCAATTTTTATTTAACGCTTGAGATTGTGAGTGCTTGGAATGTTATTTTTGAGTTAAGGAAGGGTGATGAAATTCTCACCTTATCTTGTTATTTGGTGCTGTCCTTAAAATCAATTTGTGTAAGTGTACAAAATATGCAAATAAGATTCACTCAAAGCGATTTAAATCAACCAAGAGATGAGTCTTATTCTATATGCTATGCGTACGTACCTTGCTCTAGCACTCTTCAACAGTAAAGTAAATGAATTGAAAAGACACGTGCCTAGAATACAAACGTCTAATCAATTTTTAAAATTTTCAACAAATTTTTTACTGTTGGTTTATTAGCAGGATCCTGGTGATGGCATACAAGAAATAAATTTTTGCAGCAAGCTATATTTTTTTGCAAAGCAAGCAGCCCTGCAATAAAAACTGTGAGTAGTGAACTCTTCCTTGCCACGGATCCGTGGTTAGAGCCGAGAAAATGCGGCAATTCAGAGGGTACTTGGTCTCTGCTTTCTAGAGTAGAGTCCCAAAACCACTTATATGTTTCCTGTTTCCACAACCTGTCACCTGCAACAGAGAAGAAAAAATTCGTTTTAACTCCAAAAACTTAACAAAATCCGTCGCCCCCCCAACACAGCGCCAAAAATTTGTTCGGAAGGAGGAATTGAATTGAGCAAGAGTTCAGAGTAAACCGTTTAAGTCCGTGTGCTGATGCTCAAACTCTGCATATGTGTGTAAATTTACTTTGCTCCTTCGAATTACCGTTTGTACTAAAAGCTATAACGGGTCGTATTCGCAGGGAGGGCTAGCGATGGAAGCGTTCACAGTTCTTATGCTTGAGTTTTTAAGAAGAAAATGAAGGTTCTTCTATGTTCAAAAATAAGAAAGCAAAACAAGTAAAAAGAAAATGAAGAATTTTTGTAGTGTTTTTAAGAAAGAAAAATAGAAGCGAGGAAAACAGAAGGAAAATGGCGTAGTTGGAAAAAGAGAAAGTTTTAGAAAAGAGTTTTAAATTCGATGGAGAGAATACCATGACTAACTAACATTCTACACTACTAACTTACTAATCTCGTTGGGTGACTTGTGCCTCATGTAGATTCATTGACAATTGTCCATCTTGCTTTAGCAAGTCAAATAAGTTGGCCCCAAATTGTGGATATGTTCTCATCTTAGCTTGGCTAGGTGGCCTCCTTAGATCATCGGCTCCCAATAGGTTTACAATATAGAACATAGGTATTCACACTTTAGGTATGCTTAATAAGAATGTAAGATTCGTTAAATCATCAAAGCCATAACAAGCTAGCATGAAATAAGAAGCTAGTACAATAAGTGTGAGCATACCAAAGTTATCCATCTTCATGTTCCATCAAGGCACTTATTAAAAAAACAAGGCTCTAAATGAAACACACATGAATCATATGGAGGGGATAACAAAGCCTTCACTAAGAATAGAAATAATACTCATCTTCATTGGGAATAAAAAAACTTGTTAGACACAAGACTAGATATGTAAACATCCAATGATTCATATGAGTTAGCATCAACCAAGAGTTAGTAGTTAGTAGTATTAGAAGTTAGTTAGTCATGTTAGGAGATTAGTTAGCCATTGAAAAGAAAAGCAAGAAGAAGACATGGTAAAATAAGTGCAAGAAAGTAAATGGCAATAGAACAAGAAATTAGAGGAAGGAAACTTGAGCCTTTATATTTGAATTATCGTTACTTCAATTACAGAGATCTCTCTCACCCTCACTCTCACTTTTCTGGATCTAAAGGAGAAATGAAACATTACACGAGATAATAAGAGAGAACTAAAAAACTCCTAACTATTCTCCTAAAACAAAATGCTATTCTCTCCTCTCCTTTTACAAAGGCCTTGGGGGTCCTTTGATAGGCCTCAAGAGCTGATCGCGACCCATAGTAGTCGTAGGATCAATCGTTTGATCAACGGCCAGGGATATGCCGCGAAAACGTGGCCAGAGCCGCGTTTTCGCCGTAGCATCTTGGCCGTTGCGCCAGCGATCGTTCTGACATTCTGTTATGGTGCAGGTGCCCAGCTGGAGCTTCTAGAAGTCGGGGAATATTTCTTGGTTCATTACAGAATTGGGCTTCCTTGATTTGGGCTCCTTAAAGAACTTTTAATTCCATGAAAAATCTAAATTTGAGCCTTCTTCTCCATTAAAGATTGGACCTGAAAATAAGAGAGGTAACCATTAAAAATCATATTTTTATTAATAAAATGCATGGTAATGTGATATAAAATGATGCAAAATGAACTCCATAACTATCCACACATGATGACATATGCATAAGGAGTGGAATAAACAATGAGTCTGATATACAGGAATTAAAGGAACAACAGGAATAAAAGAGGGGCAAGAATACTGATAATCAAGTAAAGAGAACTCCAAGCTCCTTATGACGCATATGATCTCATCGAACACCTAATCAATAAAACAAAGCATCCTATATCTGAATGTGCAAATCCAGGGGAGTCAGAAAACTCCCAATAAGTATGTAGATAAAGGGAGTGTGCACGTGCATAATACTGTATACAATAATTACATGATTAAAACTACAAATAGAAGATAACTGAATAAAAACATGAATAAATCTATCAACAAAAGGGAGCTCATATCACTCGTCACCATAAAATAAACAACTGATGTCAAAGAGATGTGTTACTTAGCATATGTCTCTAATCTGGTTGGTTATTCTTAATCTAACTAATGTGGTACTTAGCTGTATCCCATACCATAACTATTTTTTTACATAATAAATAAGGTTATCATTATTGTTATTGCCTGTCAATTAGTGTATGTGTTTTGAAAGGATACCGTGCATGCCCGGTATCACGGTCTAACACCCCTGGCGCTGAATCAGGGCAAGCCGCAAGGCTCTAGTAACTGAGACCACGACCCCACATAAAAAATAACTGGTGTGGCATCATAATCCGGGTAAATCCTAATAACTGACAACTGAATAAATAGGTAGCTAGAACTCCCTTGGTTCCCATGGTGGAACCAACAACTCGGTATACCATCACAAGTCCTTCCAAAATACACGATATGCATTATCAGGCAATTATCTCTGTTCCCTGAGTTATGAAGTCTTTTATTAACAGCCAATAATATAAGATATTATTAAAATGAAATAGTGACCGGATATCTCTAACAACTACTGATGTCAATAATAGCTGATATAGACAATTAGTATCTGACAACTAATAGCTATTAACTGACATCTGATGGAGATGATAAATATCTGATAACTGATATAAAACTCTAAAATGTATAATCAGTGATATTCAAGAGATCACTATCATAATACTTTCTATCTCCATAACTGCAATAATCAAGAACTGATCACTGAAATAAAGTCTACTGAATATTCTCAAGGTCAAACTAGATCAACAGATATTGAAATCATAATTAAAGAGTGAAACATCCTCAAGTAATATGAAATTCATAATTGTCTACATCTGATACTCAGCATCAATAAACTCATCCATAATCAGATAAACTAATAATCAACGAATAGATTCGAAAACACTTACAACCAATAATTCATAATCAACTTATAGTATTCATCAAAATTAAGGGTAACATATTCACTCGTACAATCAATATCTATCTATCATCAATCCCATCTAAATACTGATCAAGATCCAATAAAAAGAATGTAAATCTCAGATCAACTCCAACTCTGAATAAGTTTGTGTAAAGATCCATGCATCAAGAAAATCAGTCTCGTAATAAAGTAATATCATATTTAATACATCCTCAATATCCAAATTAATTCTTATCTGATTTATCACCAAATAAATATCTGGTAATTAGTACACATAAAATCCACCATTTATCCACAAACACGAGTTAACCCAATCTCAAGACCAAATCGAGTCCCAGTCTAAGGTATATCCCAACTAGTCCTGAATCCGAAATGGTAAACAACTACACATGAAATGATAGAAATTAATGCCTTGTTGATCAAATATCGAATCCATAAACATTCTGATGTCAAGATTTCATCTAATCCATTATCCACAATACATCTAACTCTTTCTTGAAATAATAATCTACGGGTATCCATCTAGATGAATAGAACTCAATCTCAAAAGGGATATTTCTTCTAAATATCAACAATACAATATTCCACCGATCAAAATATACAATCATCGAAACCTGATTCTAAATCATAAAAACTATAATCATTTCTAAACACTGGAACCAGCCAAACTAACTGACTGACTAACAGTAATATAATTTAACTAACACTACTAACAATAGCCTGAAATGTAATTATTCACAAGAAATAATATAATAAAATGCGCAAATATAACAAACTAATAAAACAAACACTCACAGGCAAAATAAGAAAAATACAAAAATATAAATACTCACATGAAATGACGCAGTTCACGGCTCCAACGGAGGTGATAGAAGAGATGGTGGGGGTGGTGAAGCATGAGGGTGTGCGGATGAAGGAGGATGATTTGAAAGTACACCTAGAAGGGGGGGTGAATAGGTGTAATTCTAATCTAATAGTCAATAATGCGAAAATGCAACAATTAATAAAATGAATGATGCAAACGGTCAACACAATCAAGAAGTGAAGCCGGATTTCTTATGAAGGGTTCTAAAACTTCTCCTCTATATATTTCTAGACAATGAGTTGAGGTGCTCAATTACCTTCTTAGTTTAGAGAGTTAAACTGACAAGCATGAATGATACTAGATATGAATAGCCATGAAATAAAAGTAAAGGCACAAGTGCAAGCAATTGAAATAGAGTCAGAGAAAGAGAGAAAACAATCACAAACACAAGAGATTTGTTTCAAGATTCTCGCACCAGCTCTACGTCCCCGCCTTCACCGCGTGAAGAATTTCACTATCCACTAAGGATCTTTCCATTAAGGAGCCTCCACAAAGGAACTACAATAGTCTACTCAAAATCAGAGTACACAACTCCAACTCTCAATCCTCTACACAAGAGGTAACACAAAGCCAATGAGATTTACAAGCTCTTCGTAACCACAAAGTTCACAAGCAATCTCTTTTACACTTTCTTTAGTATTCGATGTGCAATGAACCTTAAGAAGTTTGTGAAAGAGAAAATCAGTTGAAATGAATCAAATTAAGAGATAAAAACTTGTAGAAATTGGTTTTTAAATGAGAGCACTCGAAGAAAAACACTTGAAACCTTTTCTCTTGAATAAACTTGATTTTTCAAATATTTTTCAAAAATAATTCTTAGTAATCCTCTACAAATGAACCCTATATATAGGCAAATGATAAAACACTATTAAAAGAACCTATCAAGTCATTAGGAGAGAGATTAGACCCAAAGAGAGCAAATATACCCTTTGGAAAAATGTTAAAAAGACAGATTTTTAAAAACTAATCGTTAGTGTAGCTCTGGCAGAACTTCAGTCGACCGGCCGGTCGACCAGTAGTTCAAATAGTTTGAGTTATCCATTGACGTCAGTCAACCGCCTGGTCGATCGATCTCAACCGAGACCAAACTAGTGCTAATCGGTCGACCGCTAGGTTTGTTAGTCAATAGGTCGGTCTCCTGACAAACATGCACAATATGCACAGGCTAAGGCTATATATGGCCCCGAGGTCCGGTCGACCGCCTGGTCGACCGACCTAACCTAAAAACATAGTTTTGAGGAAAAAAATTGAATTTAAACTTATTTTAAAATAATTTATAATAGTTGAAAAATGTTTTTTGGCAATACATAGGCTTCAGGATACATGATAGAATTAGGATATATAAATTTGGAAAACAAGGACATGTATTAACACCAAATCTTGTGAAATACCAAAAGAGAAAAATTAGATATTAAAACTCATATTTTAAAAACTTGTATTTTGTGTATGACTTCTTGAGCACCAATTCTACGTACTATATTTTAAAATACTATTTTCTTATATAGGTTCTACATGTCTTCAAGTAATCTTCTAGTGGGCTTCTCCAAAGAGTCAATCTTGATTGTCCTAACTTGAATCCCATTCTTGAGTGAATTTGAGTCTTTAATACCTTCCTTTTGAGGAAGAAACACTTTAAATTTTCTTGAACCCTAAAAAATACTGGAACACTTGAACTTGATTAGTACTAAATAACTACATAAGTTTTGTTATCATCAAAATAAGAAACCAGTGATTGCAACCTTGAGCCAACAATCTCCCTCTTTTGATGATGATAAAACATATGAGTTGTTTAAAGGAATAATATGAAGAGTTTAGTAAAGCTCCCTCCTAAAATTATGCTTATCTATCAAGTTTAATCATTTATGACTAAAGAATGTGATAATTTAAAAGCAAGTCATCATATGCATATGGTATAGATATGAAATATGAAAAATCATGCATTAACATACCAACCTCCATCCATGCCTCCAACCACCAAATGGGTATGCAACAAAGCATACAAATATAAAATAGAGGTAATAGCAAGTGGTAGCTAAATCATAAATCTCTAACCCATAAATCTCTTCAATTACCAATTAATTAATAAATCCCAAATACCAAAAATACCAAATGAAATAAAACTCATAAATCTTCTCCCTCTTTTTGTCATAAATCAAATAGGAGCAAAGCAATATGCCAATAAAACAATAGTAGAGAAAAATAAGATATCAATTTTAAAAAATTGAAAGTACATGTATAGTAAGCAAAACAAACATGAATATCAATTTTGAGAGAAATAATTGAAAATTTAATGAATCCATAATGCAAACATTCAATTCACCACAAATAAAAGAAAATCTATTAAAATCAAGTGATTTAATAAAAATATCCATAATTGAAAATTGGTGAAACATTATCAATTTTAATATCTCCTTTCTCATAATGATCTCTAAGAAAGTGATATCGAATTTCTATATGCTTGACCTTACTATGTTGATTTGCATTCTTAATCATATAATGGAACTAGTATTATCACAAAATATATTAATATGATTATAATATAAATGATAATCAAGAAAAGCATGTTTCATCTCTAGGACTTGTGCACAACAAGTCCCGGCCACAACATACTCCGTCTCGGCAGTTGAGAGGGCTATGAAATTTTGTTTCTTGGAAGACCATGAAACAAGACAATTTTCTAGAAACTGACAAGTCCCACTAGTGCTCTTCCGATTCACTCTACAACTGGCGTAGTCGGCATCTGAAAAACTCGTCATTGAGAATTGTCTGATTTTCGGATATCACAAGCTCATTCCAATAGGACCCTTAAAATATCTAATAATGCGTTTTACGGCAATTAAGTGAGACTCTTTAGGACAAGATTGAAATCTAACACATAGACATACACTAAACATAATATTCGGCCTACTAGCCGTCAAATAGAGCAAACTGCTAATCATGTTACGATAGAGTTTAATGTCAACATTTTTACTTTGTTCATCTTTATCAAGCTTCATTGAGGTAGCCATGGGAGTCTTGCATATCTTTGAATCTTCAAGTCTAAATTTCGTGATAAGCTCATTGTATACTTGGCTTGATTTATGAAGATCCCATCACTCTTTTGCTTGATTTGGAGTCCAAGAAAGTAGTTTAGTTGTCTCATTATACTCATTTTGAACTCTTTCTTCATGCATAATTTAAAATCCTTACAAAGCTTTTCATTAGTAGACTCAAAAATGATATCATCAACATATATTTGCACAATTAAAATATCATTATCTACATGCTTTGTAAATAAGATAGTGTCAACTTTTCCTTTAATAAAATCATTTAAAACAAGAAAATTATTCAAACTTTCATACCAAACTCTTTGAGCTTATTTTAAACCATACAAAGTATTTTCAAGCTTAAAAACAAAAGCCGGATGTATAAGATCAACAAACCCTGGGGGTTGTCATACACCTCCTCTTCAATAAAATCATTCAAAAATGGACTTTCAACATCCATTTGAAAAAGCTTAAAATCTTTAAAAGAAGCAAAAGCAAGTGTCATCTGTATGGCCTCAAGCCGCACTGCGGGTGCAAAGGTTTCCTAAAAATTGATGCCTTCGATTTGGGTGTAACCTTCAGCCACTAACTTACCTTTATTTCTAATAACATTTTCTAACTCATTCAACTTATTCCTAAAGATCCGTACTAATAGTTGCTCTATCATGGGGTCTAGGAACAAGATGTCAAACTTGGTTGCGCTCAAATTCATTAAGTTCTTTTTGCATGACAAGCAACCAATAAGAGTCGCCCTCGACTTTTAGGATGTTTTTGGGCTCCATATGGGATATGAATGCAAAATTGTCACAAATATCATGGAGTTTGAAGCGAGCAGTTACCTTTTTAAATACATTACCAATAATGAGGTTCTTGGGATGACTTGTAGCATATCTCCATTTTTTGAAAGTGGTTGTGTTGGCTCCACTTTAACATCTTGAACTTCTCCATTTGTATCATCCATAGACTTTTCTTTTTCGTCTTGTGCCGGTAAATCTTTCATAGAAGCCTTTTCAAAATCTTCACCTAATGAATCAATCTCTACGACACTCTTCATAAGGGAATTAGATTTCTCAAACTTAATATGCATAGACTCTTCAATAGTCAAGGTTGACTTATTGAAAACTCTATAAGTTTTACTAGTATTTGAGTATCCAACAAAAATAGCTTCAAAAGATTTGGATCAAACTTGCCTAAATTACCTTGGTATTCAAAACAAAACATTTGCAACCAAAGATTTAAAATAAGAAACATTAGGATTTCTTAAATATTAAATCTCAAAGGAGTTTTATTTGAATTTTTACAAAAATAAATTTGACTTCCAATGTAACATGAAGTGTTTACGACCTCGGCCCATAAATATTGAGGGAGTGCATATTCACTAATCATTATCTTAGCCATTTCTTAAAAAGTATGATTCTTCTTTCAATGACTCTATTTTGTTGTGGAGTTTTAGGACAAGATAATTCATGTTTAATTATTTTTCTTTACAGTAAGTGATAAAAGAATGGTTGATGCAGTATCTCTATCACTCCTTATGCGTAAAATTAGAAAATCTTTTTCTTTTTCAACCCTTTTTCTAAAATATGAAAATACGTAAAAGCTTCATTCTTATGTTCTAAAAAGAAAACCCATGTAAATCTAGAGAAATCATCAACTACAAAATGATTACCACTAAGACTTTTGATTTTAGTTAGGCTAAATAAATCCATGTGGATTAACTCTAAAGGTCTAGTTGTCAGATATCCTTGATTGTTTTGAAAGAGGACTTAGTTTGTTTTTCAAGTTGGCACGCATTACAAATGCAGTCCTTTTCAAACTTCAAGTAAGGAATACCTTTTACCAAATCTTTAGAATAAAGTCAGGATACGTGGTCAAATAAACGTGGCCTAGTCTCCTATGCCATAACAAAGAATCTTCATTAAAAACATTCAAACAAGTGGCATTGCAATTTAAATTAAGCATGCTAATCATATAAATATTGTTTTCATGAAACTGAAAAGAAAACAAGTATTTGTATTCTCATCTAAAATGTCACAAGAGAAATCATCAAAAATAATTTTGAAACCTTTATTACAAAGTTGGATAATGCTTAAAATATTATGCTTAAGATCTTAAAGACTTGGTTTGTTTTTCAAGTTGGCACGCATTACAAATGCGGTCTTTTTCAAACTTCAAATAAGGAATACCTTTTACCAAATCTTTAGAATAAATTCAGGATACATGGTCAAATAAACGTGGCCTAGTCTCCTATGCCATAACAAAGATTCTTCATTAAAAACATTCAAACAAGTGGCATTGCAATTTAAATTAAGCATGCTAATCATATAAATATTGTTTTCACGAAGCTGAAAAGAAAACAAGTATTTGTTTTCTCATCTAAAATGTCACAAGAGAAATCATCAAAAATAATTTTGAAACCTTTATCACAAAGTCGGATAATGCTCAAAAGATTATGCTTAAGACCTTAAACCAAAACAATATTTTCAATTAAAAGAGATGAGCCAATCTTGATATTACCTATACCAATGATTTTGCCCTTTGAATTATCCCCAAAGGTGACGATGCTACCTTCATGATATCTTGATAGCGTTGCAAAGTTGTTGATATCCCAAGTCATGTGTCTTGAGCAAGCACTATCAAGGTACCACCTCTCCTTATGTCTTGGAGTCTTGGTGCGTACCTACATTAAGCAATAAGTTTGTTGATTTTGGTACCCAAACTTTCTTGAGTCCTAAAGTGTTAGTCTTTCAAATCCAAACATGATCATTTGAAGCATTTATGTGATCATAATAAAACTTAGCCAAGTGACCTTTCAGCCACAATAGGTGCATGTGTACACCTTACCATAAAAAATGCATGATGTGTATGTGCATGGTGAGCATGTGAAACATGAGCATGTTTAGTGTGTGTGGCATGATGTGAATGAGATTGTGTGTGAGCATGTGGATCATGGTGTACATGTTGTGCTTGTGATTGTGGTGGAGTGTAAGCATGATGGTTTGTGGTGGAGTGTACGCATGTTGCCTCTTTGAAACATAGTCTCTAATCTAGCATTATCAAATTCATACTTTTTCAAAACATTGATTAAAGTATTAATTTTATTTTTCAAAGTAAAATCTCTTTTCATAAATAATAGAATATTTAGCTTTACAAGAAACTTTGTGTACATCAAAATCCTTTTGTGTGTTTTGGAGTGTACAAGATAAACCCTCTTTTCTTTGAAATTATAACTATTTGATTTGAAGAAGTTCATTTTCTTTTTTCATTTTCAATATTTTTCTTGAGAAAATCATAGTTGTTAGACAATTCTTCAAAAGTTTCACCCAATTCATTCATAGAAATATCACATTCATTGAGATAAGATTCAGATGTTACCTTGGGTGTATTCTCATTTGCTATGAAACACACATGAGCTGTGTCAATATCCTCTTCAGATTCGCTCTTTCGATCCCATATTGCCTTTAAAGCTTTCTTCTTATATGGCTTCTTGAAGGTTGTGGCTTTGCTTTGTTCTTCGGGCAGTCGACAATGACATGTGTCCGTGTTTCTGACAATTATAGCAATCAATCTTCTTGTCCTCCTTGCCTTGTTGACTTTGGCCTTGGTGTACATCCTCTTTACATTCTTAACTTTGAGGGAAAGATCTTCATCTTCTTCTTCTTCTTGATCATCTTTGTCGGAAATGGTAAAAGCGGACTTGAAGGCTAGCATCTTCTTCTTTTGTGGTACCTTCTCTTCTCTTGCTTTCCTCTCCATCTTAGGGGTCTTGAGATTGCCAATACCAATGAGCTCCATCTCTTTTTTGTCAGCTCCATCTCTTCTTTGTCATTAAGCTCCTTCAAAGTGGTGGCTTTCACTTCCCATGATAGTGAATAGCTCGGATGACTTTTCCTCACCTTTTTGGTCATTGTCAATTCATCACCTAAAGAAGAAAGACCATTAGTGATTTAAATAACTTGGTAATCATGTCATCAGTTGAATCATCTTCATTCATAGCAAAATTTTCATATTGGAAACGCAAGAGATCAATCTTAACTCTCTTGACTTGTGATTTCCCCTCGTGCATGACAACTAAGTGTGACCAAATCTCATGGGCGGTTTGCAATGAATTACCCTAGCATATCATTATCATTCAAGACTTGAAGCAATGCATAGTGAGCTTTTGTATTGGCATCAAATTTCTTGGTAGCAATTTCGGATCATGTGTCCTCATCGCCATTGGTACACTAAATGGTTTAGTCACTGCTTTTGGCAACCCGACTTCCTAAGGATTGCAGGAAAATGGTCATATTAACTTTCCATATGGGAAAATAAGACCATCAAACTTGGGTGGAGTCTTAATTCCTTCGCCATGTAGACTATTGTAGTGAACAAGCAAATAAGTGATTAACTAGTGGATCTCTCTAAGGTGGTTAAACTAAAAACTAGAGTACAAAGATCTGATATCAATTGAAAGTACACCTAAGGGGGTGAATAGGTGTAATGTTAATCTAATGATCAATAATGTAAAATACAACAATTAATAAAATGAATGATGCAAACGCCAACTGAAATAAAAAATGAAGCGGATTCTTTATGAAGGGCTTTAGAACTTCTCCTATATATTCCTCCAAACAGTGAGTTGAGGTGCTCATTGCCTTCTTATTAAGAGAGTGAAAACCCACAAGTATGAATGATGTTAAATATAAGTAGCAAGTGCAATAAAATTTAGAGCATAAGTGCAAGCAATTGAATAGAGTAAGAGCAAGAGAGAAAGCAATCACAAACACAAGAGATTTGTTTCGAGATTCGAGCACCAAGCTGTACTCCTTGCCTTCATCGCGTGAAAGATTTCACTATCCACTAATAATCTTTTCACAAAGGAGCCTCCACAAAGAAGTACTATGGTCTACTCAAGACCGAAGTACACAACTACAACTCTTAATCCTCTACACAAGAGGTAGCACAAAGCCAATGAGGTTCACAAGCTCTTGGTGGTTACAAAGATCACAAATAATCCCTTTTACAACTTCCCATAATATTTGATGTGAGATGAAACTCAAGAAGTTTGTGAAAGAGAAAATCAGTTAGAATGAATCAATTTAAGAGCTGAAAACTTGCAGAAATTAGTTTTAAAATGAGAGTACTTGAAGTAAAAAACTTGAAATCATTTCTCTTGAATAAACTTGATTTTTCAAATATTTGTCAAAAATAATTATTAGTAATCATCTACAAATGAACCCTATATATAGGCAAATGATAAAACATTGTTATAAGAAACTATCAGGTCATTAGGGAAAGATTAGACCCAAAGAGAGCAAATATACCCGTTGGGAAAAAAGTTAAAATACAGAAACTAGTCATTACTGTAGCTCTGGCAGAACTTCGGTCGACCGCGGTCGACCAGTGGTTCAAATAGTTTTTGAACTATCCATTGATGTCGGTCGACCGCCTGGTCGACCAATCTCAACCGAGACCAAACTAGTGCCAGTCAGTCGACTGCCCGATCGACCGCTAGTTTGCCGTCGACCGATCAGTCGCCCGACAAACATGCACGCATGCACAGGCTAAGGCCATATCTAGCCTCAAGGTCCGATCGATCGCCCGTCGACCGATCTAGCCTAAAAACATAGTTTTGGGTAAAAATGAATTTAAACTTATATTTTAAAATAATTTATAATAGTTGGAAAAATATTTTTGGAAATACATAGACTTTGGGATACATGATAGAATTAGGATATATAAATTTGAAAAAACATTAGATATGTAACAAACACCAAACCTTGTAAAATATCAAAAAGAGAAAAAACTAGATATTAAAACTCGTATTTTGAAAACTTGTATTTTGTGTGTGACTTCTTGAGAATCAATTCTACACACTATATTTTAAACATATTATTTTCTTACATAGGTTCTACATATCTTCAAGAAATCTTCTAGTGGGCTTCTCCAAGGAGTCAATCTTGATTGTCCTAACCTGAATCCCATTCTTGAGTGAGCTTGAGACTTCAATACCTTCCTTTTGAGGAAGAAACACTTTGAATCCTCTTGAACCCTAAAAAATACTTAAACACTTGAACTTGATTAGTACTAAATAACTACATAAGTTTTGTTATCATCAAATAAGAAACTGGTGATTGCAACCTTGGGCCAACATAATGGAGATGCGCTGGCGGATGGGGGTGAGGAAGGGTTAATATTAGAGTTAGGATTTTAGATTAGGGTTAAGATAGATGATTTATATAGTGAAGTATTGGTTGTGGGTTTTCTTAATAGGTTTGGGTTTGAGTAGTGGGCTATTATATATGGGTTTAGCTATTGAGTTAGGTTGATGCTAATGGTTTGGGCTATGGGGCTAATGGGTTAAGATATTGGTGTTGGCCCAAAAGGTTACACTCTCAAATTGTTTAGAGTTTGGATGATAACAAAATAAATAAGAGCTATTTGGTACTAATAAGTTTGTTTAAGATAAGTTTCAAGTTTGTACCATGTTTGGAGGCTATTGCTTAGCTTTTGCAAGAATTTCTAGGTTCATGGAGCAAATAAGGCATATGGCACATCAAGGAAGGAACATAGAGAGAAGGCTCTAAGCAAGGCATTGCATGGCTCAAGACTTCAAGATGGCTCAATAAGACTTCATTAGATTTGTTTTTAGTTTTATAGTTTTGTTAAAGAATAGTGAATAGGTTTGAAGCTCTATATTCCAACACGCACCTTTTTGCGCACATGTCTTTCCTAGAAACATTCCCTATAAATATATACAAAATATTTTAATACAAAGCCTTTTGATCACAAACTCAATTTTATGTTATATATATATCCCTAATCAAAACTATTTTGTTAAAATTTCAAAACTCCTCAAAATTCTGTTTCAGTTTCGTTTTCTGGCCTGAGCCGGTCGACCGGTCGGTCGACCGACACTAAGTCAGGTCATATCGGTCGGCCGACCCAGTCGACCGAACTTCTTGCAGTTTGGTGCGTATCCGTGTGCACGTTTAGCGGTCGGCCGGGCGGTTGACCGAAGCCCTTCGGTCAACCGACCGGTCGACTGACTGAAGTGCAGTTGCTCTCTGTTTCTGCCCAGTCGACCGGGCGGTCGACCGGAAGCCCGTAACGGTTATTCTATTTGAACCCCGGTCGACCGACCGGTCGACCGATAGAGTCGTTTCAACAGTAACGGCTACTTTTTAAACTTGTTTTATGTTTGTCTTTTTCTTTCCTAAAAGTGTTTAAATGATATTTTCTGAACCTAATACTTTCTAATTACTATTAAGTGGGTTTACTCATTAATCTCTAGCCCTCTCCTATAAATAGGGGTGTTTAGGGAGAGGTTGGTTTACAACAAAAATTTGCAAAAGTTTCAAAAGTTTACGGCATTCAAAAGAGTTTCATTTCTTGGTTTTTGTGCTGAAGATCTCTCTCATTTTCTGAAGTGTTTTTCAAAACTCTCTGATTTCATTTTCTTTTTCCACTTACATACAAGAGCTTCAATCCTACTCATTGTTCTACAAGGATTTTGTATGGGAAGAGAACTTTTCAAAAGAGAGTTTGTGGTCTTTTGATCACCAAGAGAGAACTTGTACTTGAGATTGTGGAGTTGGGTACTCCGGTGTGATTGTAATTCTTTGCGAAGATTATAGTGGTTAGAAATCCTTCTGGGTGAAGGCGGGGACGTAGAGCTGGGTGCTCGAACCTCGGAAAAATTCTCAGTGTTTGCGTTTGGTTTACTTGCTCTTATTTCTTGCTTTACTTTCATTGCTCTTATTACTTGCTCTCCACATTCATTGTTATATTAACTTGTTTCATATTCATATTGTCAATCTTATACTCATACAATAAGATTGCATTGTGCACCTCCAACTCTTATCTAGAGGAATCAGGAGGAAGGAGTTCAGAGCCCTTCACGGGATATTCGGCTTCTAGTCTTGTTTTGGGTGATTGTTGCATCATCATATTTTTAATTGTGCATTGATTAGCATTATCACCTATTCACCCCCCTCTAGGTGATTTCAATTGGTATCAGAGCTTGGACTCTAGGTTTGGCTTAACATCCTTAGAGAGATCCTTAAAATTTATTAATCATCATTTGCATTCCTTCATTCATACACTAGTAAACATGGCCGACAACATCAAAACCCCTCCTAAATTTGATGGACTTAATTTCCCTATTTGGAAGGTTAGGATGATAATTTTCTTACAATCTTTAGGTAGCTTAGTTGCAAAAACCTTGACCAAGCCATATGTTATACCCGATAGTGAGGAAAGCACTTGGTCCGACTTTACCTTTAGAGAATATGAGGCTAACTCTAAGGCCCAAAATTTCCTCCTAACCGCCTTGAATGAGGATGACCTTACACGGGTAATACATTGCCAATCCGCCTATGAGATTTGGCAACATTTGTTGGTCACACAAGAGGGGACATCACAAGTAAAGAGAGCTAAGATAGATCTCTTGAGCTCCCAATATGAAAGCTTTAAAATGATTGATGATGAATCTATTGATTGCATGATTACAAGGTTTACTAAAATTACCAATGCTCTTTCCTCTTTAGGTGATGATATTAGCAATGACCAAAAGGTGAGGAAAGTGATTCGGGCTCTTCCTTCATCATGGGAGATAAAGGCCACCACCTTGAAAAGAATTGAATGACAAGGATGAAATGGATCTCATAAGTCTCATTGGAAACTTGAAGACTCATGAGATGGAAAAGAAGGCAAGAGAAGAAGCGGCTCCTCAAAAGAAGAAATCCATAGCCTTCAAGTCTTCCTCCACTCTTGATGACGATGAAGAAGATGAAGAAGAAGATGAGGAGCTATCCCTCCTTGTGCGAAACGTGAAGAGAATGTACCGGAAGAACAAGCTCAACTTTAGAAGAAAATTTGAAGGAAAAGAGGAGAGAAGAATCATTTGCTACAATTGCCGAAAGCCCGGACATATCATGGCCGATTGCCCAGAATTCAAGAAAAAGGTGACTTCCTCCTTCAAGCAAAAGAAGCCGGTCGAAAAGAAAGCTTACAAAGCCACTTGGGATTCGGAAAGCGAGTCCGAAGACGAGGTGGACACGGCGAACATGTGTTTCATGGCAAACACACCAAAGGTAACCCCTCAACCTCTTGATGAAGAAGATGAATTAAGTAAAGAAGTACTTGTACATGCTTTTGTTGAACTTTCGGAGAGTTATGATAATAAAAAGATAGAATATTCAAAATTGGAAAAGGAAGTTACTTTTCTTAAAAATCAACTTGCTATTGTTTCTAAAGAAAAGGATGAAATTTCTTCAAATCTTATTTCTACTCAAAATGAATTTAGTGCTTATAAAGTTGCTTGCAAAGCAAATTTCCAAAGATTGATGAAAAAGAAATTTCTTCGTTAAAAACTAGAATTGTTGATTTTGAAAAAGTTTTGAAGGATTGTGCTTTCAACACTAAGAAACTTGAGGAAATGTTTTCTAAAAAGCACACTTCTCATGCTAAAGCTTCTCATGTCAAAATTCCTCATGCTCACACTACACACAACACTCATGCTAAATCTACACATGCTCACAAGTCACACACTCACTATGCTTTTAAATATGGTAGAGTGTATAGATGTACTTATTGTGGTAAGAATGGACATTTGGCTAAGTTTTGTTATGACCAAATAAATAGAACAAATAATCTTGTATGGGTTCATGACACTAACACTTTAGGACCCAAAAAAATGTGGGTACTAAAATCAAGTCCTAAATTATTTGATGTAGGTACACACCAAGGCTCCAAGACGTAAGGAGCGGTGGTACCTTGATAGTGGTTGTTCAAGACACATGACATGGGATATCAACAACTTTACAACCCTATCAGGTACGTGGAAGGTGGCACCGTCACCTTCGGGGATGACTCCAAGGGCACTATCATCGGTATAGGTAACATTCAAATTGGTGCATCTCCTATTATAGAAAATGTTGTTCTTGTTGATGGTTTGAAACATAACTTGCTTAGTATTAGTCAACTTTGTGACCGTGGACTTAAAGTTATTTTTGATGATTCTTCTTGCAAAATCTTTGATTGTAAAACCAATAATTGTATTCTCACCATATTTCGTGATAATAATGTTTATATCAATGACATACTTAATTTGGATTGTTCTACTAAATGCTTGAATGCTTTTGATGAGAATCTTGGCTTTGGCATAGAAGATTAGGACATGCATCTTTTGACCATCTTTCTAGGATTAATTCTAAGGAATTGGTGAAGGGTATTCCTTACTTAAAGTTTGAGAAAGACCGCATTTGTGGTGCGTGCCAACTTGAGAAACAAACCAAGTCTTCCTTTAAACCAATCAAGGATATCATGTCAACTAGGCCATTAGAATTAATTCATATGGATCTTTTTAGACCAACTAAAACTAAAAGCTTAAATGGTAGTAGATATGCATTTGTTTTAGTTGATGATTTTTCTCGTTTCACTTGGGTTTTCTTTTTGGAACACAAAGATCAAACTTTTCTTATTTCAAGATTTTTCGAAAAAGGGTTGAAAAAGAAAATGGTTTTTCGATTTTGAAAATAAGGGGTGATAGAGGTGGTGAGTTTGTTAACCAACTCTTCGTGACTTATTGTGATGAAAAGGGAATCAAGCATGAAATGTCATGTCCTAGAACTCCACAACAAAATGGAGTTGTAGAAAGAAAGAATAGAACACTTCAAGAGATGGCTAGGACCATGATAAGTGAATATGACCTCCTTCAATATCTATAGGCCGAGGCCGTAAACACCGCATGCTATATTTCAAATCGTATTTATTTGTGTAAAAATTCTTCCAAAACATCTTTTGAAATGTATCATTCTAGAAAACCTAATGTTGCATATTTCAAAGTTTTTGGATGCAAGTGTTTTGTTTTGAATACTAGAGATAACTTGGGTAAATTTGATGCTAAGGCTTATGAAGCTATCTTTGTTGGATACTCTACTACTAGTAAAGCTTATAGAGTATTCAATAGATCTTCCCTTACCATTGAAGAATCCATGCATGTTAAATTTGAAGAATCTAATGTGGGTGTTGAGAATGTTGTAGAGATTGACCCATTAGGTGAAGACATGAAGAGACTATCCTTGAAGGACTCACCCGCTCAAGAAGAAAAACAAGAACCCATTGGTGATGTTCAAGAGGATAAAGAGGAAAGCTCTCAACCGCTTCCTAAAGATTGGAGATACGCTACAAATCACCCCAAGGAACTCATTTTAGGTGATGTCTCTAAAGGGGTAACAACTCGCTCCAAACTCCATGACTTATGTGGTAACTTTGCATTCATTTCTCATTTTGAACCCAAAAACATCCTCGAAGCCGAGGGGGACTCATATTGGTTGCTAGCCATGCAAGAGGAACTTAATCAATTTGAGCGCAACCAAGTTTGGCACCTTGTTCCTAGGCCTCACGATAGACCAATAATTGGTACTAAGTGGATCTTTAGGAACAAGATGGATGAGTCCGAAAATGTCATTAGGAATAAAGCTAGGTTAGTGGCCCAAGGTTACACTCAAGTTGAGGGAATTGACTTTGAGGAGACCTTTGCACCCGTAGCACGGCTTGAAGCCATACGGATGACACTAGCTTTTGCATCTTTAAAAATTTTAAACTTTTTCAAATGGATGTGAAAAGTGTATTTTTGAATGGTTTTATAAATGAAGAAGTTTATGTTGAACAACCTCCCAGTTTTGTTAATCATGTTCATCCCAATTTTGTTTTTAAACTTGATAAAGCTTTGTATGGATTAAAACAAGCTCCACGAGCTTGGTATGAAAGGCTTTCTAGTTTTCTCATTTCAAATGATTTTGTTAAAGGCAAAGTAGACACAACATTATTCACTAAGCATGTTGATAATGACATTTTAATTGTGCAAATTTATGTGGATGATATAATTTTTGGTTCTACTAATGAGTTTTTATGCAAGAAATTTGAAAAGGTTATGCAATGTGAGTTTGAAATGTCTTCCATGGGTGAATTGAATTTCTTTCTTGGACTCCAAATCAAGCAATTGCAAGATGGGAATTTCATATGTCAAGCCAAGTATGCAAAGGAACTCGTAAAGAAGTTTGGACTTGAAGGCTCAAAAGTTTGCAACACTCCCATGGCAACTACAACCAATCTTGATAAGGATGACCAAGGTAAATGTGTTGATATTAAGTTATATAGAAGCATGATAGGAAGTTTGTTGTATTTGACGGCAAGTAGGCCGGACATCATGTTTAGTGTGTGTCTTTGTGCTAGATTCCAATCGTGTCCTAAAGAGTCCCATCTTATTGCGGTAAAACGCATCATTCGTTATATTAAGGGCACAATTGGAATGGGTCTTTGGTATCCGAAAACCGGAGATTTCTCAATGACGAGTTATTCGGATGCCGACTATGCGGGTTGTAGAGTAGATAGAAAGAGTACTAGTGGGACATGTCAATTTCTTGGTGATTGTCTTGTTTCATGGTCCTCTAGGAAACAAAATTCCGTAGCTCTCTCAACCGCCGAGGCGGAGTATGTTGCCGCGGGGGCTTGTTGTGCACAAGTTCTTTGGATGAAACATACTCTCCTTGATTATGATTTGCATTATAACCATATAAAAATATTTTGTGATAATACTAGTACTATACATATGACTAAGAATGCAAATCAACATAGTAAGACCAAGCACATTGAGATTAGATATCACTTTCTTAGAGATCATTTTGAGAAAGGTGATATAGATATTGATTATGTTTTCACGGATTTGCAACTTGCCGATATTTTCACTAAACCACTTGATTTTGCTAGATTTTCCTTTATTTGTGGTGAACTTAATGTTTGTGTTATTGAATAAAAATGTTTTCTTAACCCTTTTTGATGTATGACAAAAAGGGGGAGAATGAGTTTATATGAAAATATAAGTTTATATGGTTTTGGTTCCATATGAGTTTAAATGCTTTTGGTTTTTGCAAAGTGTTTTTATGAATTTTTGTATTTGAGTTTAAGTGTATTGCAAGTGTTTTATGTCTCATGATTTTTAGTCTCATGGCTTTTGCTTGCAATTCACCTCTCTTTTATTTGTTTTGTATAGCATAACTTGAGGGGGAGCTTTCACCTCCCCTATATTTTTTTATCATAGCATATTTGTTTTGTCATCATCAAAAAGGAGGAGATTGTTGGCCCAAAAGGTTACACTCTCAAATTGTTTAGAGTTTTGATGATAACAAAACAAATAAGAGCTATTTGGTACTAATAAGTTTGTTCAAGATAAGTTTCAGGTTTGTACCATGTTTGGAGGCTATTGCTTAGCTTTTGCAAGAATTTCTAGGTTCATGGAGCAAATAAGGCATATGGCACATCAAGGAAGGAACATAGAAGAGAAGGCTCTAAGCAATGCATTGCATGGCTCAAGACTTCAAGATGGCTCAAGAAGACTTCATTAGATTTGTTTTTAGTTTTATAGTTTTGTTAAAGAATAGTGAATAGGTTTGAAGCTCTATATTCCAACACACACGTTTTTGCGCACATGTCTTTCCTAGAAACATTCCCTATAAATATATACAAAATATTTTAATACAAAGCCTTTTGATCACAAACTCAATTTTATGTTTTATATATATCTCTAATCAAAACTATTTTGTTAAAATTTCAAAACTCCTCAAAATTCTGTTTCATTTTCATTTTCTGGCCTGAGCCGGTCGACCGGTCGGTCGACCGACATTAAGTCAGGTCATATCGGTCGGACGACCCAGTCGACCGAACTTCTGGCAGTTTGGTGCGTATCCGTGTGCACGTTTAGCGGTCGGTCGGGCGGTCGACCGAAGCCCTTCGGTCGACCGACCGGTCGACTGACTGAAGTGCAGTTGCTCTCTGTTTCTGCCCAGTCGACCGGGCGGTCGACCGGAAGCCCGCAACGGTCATTCTATTTGAACCCCGGTCAACCGACCGGTCGACCGATAGAGTCGTTTCAACAGTAACGGCTACTTTTTAAACTTGTTTTATTTTTGTCTTTTTCTTTCCTAAAAGTGTTTAAATGATATTTTCTGAACCTAATACTTTCTAATTACTATTAAGTGGGTTTACTCATTAATCCCTAGCCCTCTCCTATAAATAGGGGTGTTTAGGGAGAGGTTGGTTTACAACAAAAATTTGCAAAAGTTTCAAAAATTTAAGGTTCAAAAGAGTTTCATTTCTTGATTTTTGTGCTGAAGATCTCTCTCATTTTCTGAAGTGTTTTTCAAAACTCTCTGATTTCATTTTCTTTTTCCACTTACATACAAGAGCTTCAATCCTACTCATTGTTCTACAAGGATTTTGTAAGGGAAGAGAACTTTTCAAAAGAGAGTTTGTGGTCTTTTGATCACCAAGAGAGAACTTGTACTTGAGATTGTGGAGTTGGATACTCCGGTGTGATTGTAATTCTTTGTGAAGATTATAGTGGTTAGAAATCCTTCTGGGTGAAGGCGGGGACGTAGAGCTGGGTGCTCGAACCTTGAAAAAATTCTCAGTGTTTGCGTTTGGTTTACTTGCTCTTATTTCTTGCTTTACTTTCATTGCTCTTATTACTTGCTCTCTACATTCATTGCTATATTCACTTGTTTCATATTCATATTGTCAAACTTAAACTCATACAACAAGATTGCGTTGTGCACCTCCAACTCTTATCTAGAGGAATCAGGAGGAAGGAGTCAGAGCCCTTCACGGGGTATTCGGCTTCTAGTCTTGTTTTGGGTGATTGTTGCATCATCATATTTTTAATTGTGCATTGATTAGCATTATCACCTATTCACCCCCTCTAGGGATTTCAATTGGGTTAATGGGTATGGGTATAGGGAAAAAATATGAGATAAAGGGAAAAATAAAAAGACAATGAAAAGGGGGGAGAGAGAGGACTTTAGACTCATATTAATACACACACTAAAATAAATAATAACTAGAAATATTAATAAATAAAAAGTAAAAATAATACAATAATAATATTAATAATACTAATTCACAACAATAGAAATAATAATAAATAATAATAACAATAGTATTAGTAATTAATAATAACAATAATAATAAACTCTAATAATAATAATTAACAATGGCCATAATAATAACAACAATATTAATAACAATAATAACACTAATAATAATATATAATAATTAAAATGAAATATTAATAGTGACAATTACTACTAATACAACAATTAAATTAATAATGCATAAAACCAAATAAATATTTAATATCTCAAAATAATTTATAAATTTAATATTAATAATAATCACAAGAAGAAGACATCAAAATTAAGTTAATTGGCAAAAATTAATAGAATAAAAAGTATAGCAAAATTAATAAATATTTAAAAAAATAAATATCATATTATTAACTAGGGATATTACACAAATATTATATCTTCTACATCAATTTGAACAATTAAAATATCTTTATCAATATGCTTAGTAAAGAGTGTGGTATCTATCTTACCTTTAGTAAAATCCTTGTCGATAAGAAAATTATTAAGTCTATCATACCATGCTCTTGGAGCTTATTTTAATCATAAAGAGCTTTATTTAGTTTGAATACATAGTTGAGATGTATATGATCAACAAACTCGTGGGTTGTTCAACATACACTTCTTCTTCTATGAGCCCATTTAGAAAAGCACTCTTTACATTCATATGATATAAACTAAAATCTTTAAATGATGCATATGCAAGAGTCATTCTAGTAGCTTCGAGCCATGCTACTGGTGCAAAGGTTTTCTCAAAGTCGATTTCCTCGATTTGATTGTAACCTTGAGCCACAACCCTAGCTTTGTATTCAATTATATTGCTGGACTCATCTAGCTTGTTTCTAAGTACCCACTTAGTACCCATAGTTGGTCTATCTTAAGGTCTAAGAACAAGTCTCCATACTTAATTACACTCAAATTGATTAAGCTTCTCTTGCATAGCAAGTAACCAATAGGAGTCCACCTCGGCCTCATGAATATTTATAGGCTTAATGTGTGAAATAAAAGTAACAAAACTGCACAAATTATGAACATTAGATCTAGTAGATACTCCCTTAGATACTTCACCAATGATGAGTTCCTTTGGATGACTTGAGGCGTACTTTCAATCTTTTGAAGGAGGTTGAACTTGTTCTTCTAGGCATCCTTCTTTATCACTTTTGTTTGGTTCTTCATCACTTTTATTTGGTTCTTCATCTTTATATTCTTCTCGAATGGGAGCTTCCCTAAGTGTAGTTTTATCCAAATCTTCACCCAAAAAATTTATCTCAATATCTACAATATTCTTAACAAACTTGTTAGATTCTTCAAACTTGACATGCGTGGATTCTTCAAAAGTCAAAATGGATCTACAGAAAATTCTATAAGTTTTACTATTTAAAGAATAACCAACAAAAATACTTTCTAAAACTTTTGAATCAAATTTACCCAAAACTTCTCTAGTATTTAAATCAAAACATTTACAACCAAAAATTTTAAATAAGGTACATTTGGCTTTTTCAAATGGTAAATCTCAAAAGGAGTTTTCTCAATTTTCTTTCGAAAATAAATTCTGTTATTAATGTAACATGACATATTAACTGCTTTGACCCATACATATTGAGTGAGGCCATATTTATCATGGTTCTTGTCATCTCTTAGAGAGTCCTATTTTCTTTCAATAACCCTATTTTGTTGTGGAGTTCTCAGGAAAGTAAACTCATGCTTTATTTCATGTTCTTCATAATAGGTAATCAAAGAGTAGTTGATGAACTCACTACTCTATCACTGTGAATACGTAAAATTGAAAAACATTTTTTATTTTCTACTCTTTTACAAAATACATTGAAAAATGAGAATATTTCATCTTTGTGTCCAAGAAAGAAACCCATGTAAATCTCGAAAAATTGTCGACTATTACAAAAACAAATTTATTGCCACTTAAACTCTTAACTTTAGTGGGACCAAACAAGTTCATATGTATCAATTCTAAAGAACAAGTAGTCATAACATCCTTAATTGATTTAAAAAACAATTTAGTTTGTTTACCATGTTGGCATGTATTACATAAATGGTCCTTTTCAAACTTCAATTTTGAAATACCTCTTACTACATCCTTAGAATTAATACGGGCTAGATAATAAAAAAAACATGTCCTAGTCTTCTATGTCAAAGCCAAGAATCTTCATTTAAATCTAAAAAATATTTTGCATTACAATCGAGATTAAGTAAATCAATAATATAAACATTGTTCTCTCTAAATCTGAAAATATGCAAATATTTTAATCTACAATCATGCAAGAAGTAGAATAAAAAATGACATTAAAACCTTTATCACAAAGCTGATTTATACTTAAAAAATTATGTTTTAAACTATTTATAAAAATAATATTTTCAATAGTAGGAGATGTAACAATTTTCACATTACCATAACCGATGATGTGTCCTTTTGAATCATCTCCAAAGGTTAAGGTGCCACTTTTCTTTGACCTTGATAGGGTTACAAAGTTATTGATATCCCAAGTCATATGCCTTGAGCAACCAATATCAAGGTACCACCGTTCCCTACGTCTTGGAGATTTGGTGTGTACCTGCATTTATAGAAGTAGAGGGTGTTGATTTTGGTACTAAAATCTTTTTGGGTCCTTGAAGATTAACATTTCAAATTCAACTATTTCTATTTATCATATTTAATCTATTGTAACAAAACTTAGCTAAATAGACTTTTCAGCCACAATGGGTACAAGTAAAAACTTTTGCATATACGAAGTATGATGATGTGAATGTGATGCTTGTGAGTATGCTTTGTGTAGTGAACATGTTTGGTGTAAGGTGCATGCAATGGTTGCCATTTTGAAAACAAAGACTCAATTTTGTTTTTGTTAAAAGCACAAGTTTTAAGATCCTAATTCAAAACATCCATTCTTTTTTCTTAAAACTTCAAACTCATTTTCCTCAAAAGAAATCACAGGGCTTTTGCCCTTGCATGCAACCTTGTAAAGATTGAAGTCTTTTTGATTTTCTCAAAAGAAATAGACAAATCTTCTTTTTCTTTAAAAACAATAGTTAATTTTCTTTTAGGAAACTATTTTCTCTTTTTAATTTTGAATATTGAAACTTAGAAAAATATATTTTTCATCAAGTTCCTGAAAAGCAAAATCAAGTCCATCAAAAGTCAATTCAGAATCATCAAGAATGGGTTCCGAAGATACCTTAGAAGAAGTTTCTCCTTGTTCCATGAAACACACGTTTGCCGAGTCTACATCTTCTTCTGAGTCACTTTTCGAGTCATCCCAAATAGCCTCTTCTTCTTGAAGGACTTCTTGGAGGAGGAAGCTTTGTTCTTTATTTCGGGACAATCCGCAATGAGGTGGCCAAACTTTTTATAATTGTAGCATGGCCCTATTTCATTACCTCTTCTTTCATCTTTGTCTTGTTTCCTTCCTTTTTATAGTTATTGAATCTTCCTCTCTTGTGAAACATTCTTCTCATGTTCTTGACTAAGAGGGAGAGCTCTTCATCAACATTTTCTTAATTGTTAATGTCTTCATTGTCGTCCGAACGAATTAGAGTAGATTTGAATGCAATAATTTTTTTCTTGGTACCACCTTATCCTCTATAACTTTCCTCTCCATCTCATGGGTCTTTAGGTTGCCAATGAGTCCCATGAAATATATTTCTTCTTTGTCGTTCAACTCTTTCAAGGTGGTGAATTTAACTTCTCAAGATTGAGAAAGTGCACGTATAACTTTTCTCAAATTTTGATCGTTGTCAATGGAGCCACCTAAAGAAGAATGACCATTAGTAATTTTAGTGAATCTTGTAGTCATGTCATCTATGATCTCATTGTCATTCATGTTGAAGTTCTCTTATTGAGAATGCTATAGATCAATCTTTGCTCTTTACTTGAGAGGTAACCTCATGGGTTATAACAAGATTATTCCAAATCTCATATACTGATTTGCAATTAATTACTCTAGAAATATCATCGTCATTGAGTGCTTGTAAAAGAGCATAGTGGGCCTTAGCATTGGCCTCAAACTCTTTAATAGTGATATCGGACCATGTGTCTTCATCACCATTAAGAACCGCAAAAGCCTTGGTAATAGCCTTAGCGACACGACTTCTTAACAATTGTAGGAAGACGGTCATCTTAACTTTTTCAAATGAGAAACTTAAGTGCATCAAACTTAGTGGGGTCTTGACGTTATCCGCCATGTATGTGAAAACAAGTAATGTGATAGATCAAGGTAGGATCACTCTTAAGTGGTGAAACCTATAAATAAGAGACTTTGCTCTGATACCAACTGAAAATTACCTAGAGGGGGGTGATAGGCAAATTAAAAACTGAAGCATAATAATTCCCAACCTAAAAGTTAAACAAGAAACAAAGCCAGATACCCCATGAAGGGCTCTGAACTTTTCCTTTTTGATGCCTCTTAAATAAGAGTTGAGGTGCACAATTGCTTTCTTGAAGTAATGAGAATAGATTAACACAAGTATATAATTGTAATAAAAAGAACACATAATATATAGCAATATAAGAGAAGAGTTAGAGAAAAACTTAGAGAGTCAATCTCTAACAAAAGAAATTATTCTCGAGGTTTGAATAATTGCTCTACGTCCTCGTCTTCACCACAATGAAAGATTCTACTATGTAACCAAGATTACACTTTATAATGATAGATCCCGTAAGATCTTAGAGCCCTAACGCTCTATCCTCTCTTACTAGAGAAGCACATCAACAACTTAACAAAAGAGAGATGATCTTCTTCAGATCACCAAACTTCTCACAAAGATCCTATAGTTTAGAACAAATAGAGGTTGAAGCTCAAGGATAAGGTATGTGAGAAATGTAGTGGATAAATGGAATTTTTGAGGACCAAATTTTTTCAGAGGATACCAATAATTTTTTATCGCAAAAACTGATGTATAATCTTAAGAAAATAATCATATATGTAGAGCTTAAAAAATAGCCGTTTAAGATACTCAATTAGGGTATAATTAAATTAAATCACATTTTAAATATAGACTCAAAGATGCAAATAGTCACCTACTGTTGTCGACAGTCTAATAGGGCTGTCGACAATGTGGGATTTGGGTCGAACAAATAGTCCCACATCGGCTAGACGTGGGGATGGTCTTGGGTTTATAAAGATTTGGGCAACTCCACCTAACAGGCTAGTCTTTTGGGATGGAGCCCCGAGTCCTTCAATTGGTATCAGAGCCATGCCCCGAACTTAGTCGTGTGTGTGGGTGATGTTCGACGATGTAGATCCCCCCAATGGCGCAAGGCGCAATGGGCCTGCCCACCCCACTGGCGCAAAAAGGCGCATAGGCCCCTGTGAAGCTAATGTTTGGCTCTCGAGAAATTTGGCAGTGGTGCTCCTTTGCAATGGGCGTGCCGGCTGCTGCCACGCGGTGTAGAGGAGTGACCGACTGCAGTTGGTGCAGTTGGTACTTCACATAAGGCGTGCCGTCCTCCCACCCAGTGAAGAGTTGGATCTCGATGGAGCATTTGATCTTCCGGTGCGAAGATAGTTGAGCTTGCAGGGAGACTCTTTGTTCGAGGGGGATTGTTGGGATTTGGGTCGAACAAATAGTCCCACATCGGCTAGACGTGGGGATGGTCTTGGGTTTATAAGGATTTGGGCAACTCCACCTAACAGGCTAGTCTTTTGGGATGGAGCCCCGAGTCCTTCAGACAGTACTAGGTGTACTGCTTCAGAATGCAAAGTTTAAAATACCTGTCGATAATTCAATAGTGTTGTCGACAATCTAATACTGATAAATACAGTATTAGCTGTCGACATTCCACTACAACTGTCGACAGTCACCCTATATTTTGAAAAATCCTGATTTTCAAAAAAATCATGTCGACAGTTCTCTGAAAAGAACCTATTGACAGTCATGGGATTGCAATCGACAGTTAAACTGAGAACTCTTGACAGCTTTGTTTAAAGCTCTATTTAAACAGACCTTTAGGCAACTGCTGTCGACAGTCCCTTACTGGACCTGTCCACAGTCCATGCTGTTTTTGAAATAAACATAAGTTTTAAACATATTTTTAAAAACATTTTTAATAAAAAAAGAGAGAGTGTGTGTGTAATCCTTGGAGCTTTTCTCTTTATACTTAACATTCTGATTGGTAGTGAAAAGTGAGTGTTGATTGAGATTTTCCTGCACACAAAAATAAAGAATTTTAGATTTGAACAAAATGTGCAAGTGCTCAATTCGAATCCGCAGTAGCAGTGGCTATGCGGGTCGTGATCCTCAGGGAGGGACTAGCGATAGAAGCGTTTGTAAGTTATCTCTAAAAATTATTTTTTTTAAGTTAACAAAAAGAATAGTTAAAGTTAAATTAGGAAGAAGGCGGTAGATTATGAAGATGGAGGATTAGAGGTGGTATTTATAATGAGATGAGAAAGAAAGAATTGGGAGATGGTGATTAGTCTACAAAAGAAAAGAAAAGAAAAGAAAAGAAATAAACACTAACCTTAGTTTGGTTGAAGAAAAACGTGAAATCCTAACACTTTCTACCTTGCTTTGGAGGCGTTGAACGCATAAACCATAGGATCGATCTCAGTCCCCTGTTCGCATTATATCATCAAGCTTGGCAAGTATGAAGTGATACGTACCTTGAGGAGGAGAACATCACCATGAAATATCGTTGGCACCCACCAAGATTCGTTATACTTGTGCTTTGGAAATCACTTGCATGCTCATCATAAACCAACAGAGATAAAAATAGAAAAAGAGAATAAAACAAAAAGGAAAATAAAGCAATGACATAAAAAGAAAAGTTACCTTTATTACTTGATACAATGGAAGAGAAGAGAAGCATACATCGGTGTCACTCTCAACATAGCCCTCTCCCTCACTTACATAAAAATTAAAAAGAAAAGAAAACCTAAACTAGAAGAAAGCCTAAAAAATCCTAATTTTTGGCCCTGTACTGCGCTGGACGCCCTTTACGGTTGCTCTGCAGGGGTATCTATAGGTGTAGAAGGTAGTAGAGTCCCATAACAACTCCTCAACGAAAGCGGTTCCCCAGACTTATTCAATCTGCCGCGGAAACGCGGCTTGGGCCGCGTTTTCGCGGCCTAAGTGTGTCGGTTGGCCACGCGCTTTGGTGCGTGGCTTCTCCTAGTCCGTCCATCTGGGTGTTTCCTTCTGGAAGCTGCATCCTGGCTCTTGATTTGGGATTTCGAGATAACTTAGGAAGCAAGTTACCTAGATCCCAAATCTTCCCATATCTCTTAAACGAAATTTGCTATCCTTCTTTGGCTTTTATCCTCATCCTGCAAGTGTTTAGGGTTGAATAGAAGTCTATCCTTCCCTCTTCTTTGTATTTGCAACTTTTGCCCTTAGTATTTGCAATTTTGGCAATTGATATTTGCAACTTTTACATTGGGCTTGAATATGGGCTTTGGGCTTCTTTTTGGGCTTTATTCTTTATTTTTATTTACTCAAGGCCTGCACACAATAAATAATAAAATATTAGTAAATGTGCAGAATTATAAGAATAAATATGAAAATGTGATGGTAAATATAATGATAAAAATGCACTTTTCACTACCAATCACACCCCCACACTTATCTTTTTGCTCGTCCTCGAGTAAAAATCAAAGAGAAAAAGAAAAATTAATCTAACCTAACTCACTTTCGTAGGAATCACGGTTGCACTTAGCATGTGCAACAAGCCGTTAAACCCCTAGGTTACCCTAGAGGACGAGTATTGTCTCGTGAGGGTTTCAGCGGATTACACCCACAAAATCCATAAAAAGGAAACTATTTGAAATACTTTTGAAAAGACTAAGCAGTCTATAAGTTTGGGATTATCATTTTTATTCATTCTTAGACTTAGCCTTTATAAAGTAAATTGTTTTCATTTTAAGTAAGGATCAAAATTGAATTTCTAATGTAGTCTTTTTCGTCACCAAAAATCATATGCATCCTTATGAATTTATACTAGGAATTCCTTAACTTGGACTCTCATGCCTCTTTATTATTTATTTATTTATATATATATTTTTTTTGATATGTATAACTCATCTAATTTCTTTCGTGTAAGTATCAAGGCTTCTTGAGGCCGTCATACCTAACTAATTGACTATTAGATGTGTTAGTACATATATAAGTAATTTTTCCTTAATTTCCTTAGGCTTTCTAATCCACCCATGTAACGAACTTAAAGTCGATGACTCCCAAACCGGTTGGCTTTAGGGCACCAGGTGAGAAAACACCCGCGGACTCAAATTCGAGTGAACTAGGCCCCAAAACTAAGGACTTTATTTTATTTACTCACCTTTAGGCATGAATACTTATGCTTCTTGAGGCACATGTATCCAGCTTAAATAGTGATTTTCTTTTCTTTTCTTTTTTTTACATATGAGGCACAAATGTCTTCGTCTTAGAATCCTAGATATGCATTAGGTATGCAAATTTCATTAAGGTAAAAATCAAGACTAATTAATTATTCAATTTCTCCTCCTATACCTAAAATTTAAACAATTTATTTATTTTGACCAAGTTTTTAGAAATCCTAATCATGATTTTCCTAATCCTTAAAACTAACTTAGATTTCTTTCAAAAGATAAGTCAAAATATTGTCCTTTTTATAATTATTATTATTTATTTATTTATTTATTTTAGAATTTTTTTTATTAGCAAATTTTTGTTAGTTTCTAACTATGTTAGTATGTTAGTAAGGCCCACCCCCACACTTATCTCATGCATTATCCTAAATGTATGAATGAATGCATATATGCATGAAAAAGAACAAGGGAAGGCAGAAGTTACCTAAGGTGGTGGTTCTGGTGGTGGTCTAATAGGTCCACGAAATGCGGCCCAATCTACTTTTTGTGGAATTCGAGGGAACCCACCAGAAATTACTTTAATATAACCCACTAAAAAGATGTGTCCATTAAGAATTTTTATAAATATTTGACCCCATCTAATTTCCAAATTCCATAACTGATTTCGGAGTATTAAAATATTTATATCTATAATTCTGCACATTTACTAATATTTTATGATTTATTGTGTGCAGCCTCGAAATATTAAAATAAAGAAATAAAGCCTAAAAAGAAGCCCAAAAGCCCATATTCAAGCCCAAGTGCAAAAGTGCAAATATTAATTGTCAAAATTGCAAATACACAAGGGCCAAAGTTGCAAATATTAAGAAGAGGGAAGGATAGACTTCTATTCAACCCTAAACACTTGCAGGATGAGGATAAAAGCTAAAAGAAGAGAAGGAAATTCGTGAAAAGATTTGGGATCTAGGTAACTTGCTTCCCAAGTTATATCTAAATCCCAAGATAAAGAGCCAGGATCAAACTTCCAGAAGGAAACGCCTAGATGGACGGATGATTGGGAAAGAGTTGTGTGGAATTTTAGCACAAATATTATGTAAAATGAGAAGGTTTAGAAACAACCTCAAGTGCTTTTGATTACTCCACAAATGTATGAAAGATGATTAATGTACCATTTCCTATCTCCGTTATAGCATAGAGCTATACCGAGTCGATTCTCAGGGAGAGCTAGCGATGGAAGCGTTACGGATCGAAGTGAAGATGTAAAACGAAGATTCTTCTATGCTTATAAAAATAAAAACAAATGGGAAAAAGAAATAAAAGAATGGATGGATATGTTCATGATGAAAGTGAAAAGAAATCAAGAAGAGGTTTGCTTTGGTATTCACACTAAAAAGAAAAGAAAACTTTGAAAAGACTTTGAATAAAAGAAAACCATGACTAGCTAACCTTACTACCTTGCTAAAGACTTACTAAACTCCGTGATAGTGAATGCGTGCCTCATGTTGATTCATCGGCATATATTTGTCTTGCGTGTTGGTCTAATTACCTTCCCACTTGGATGACGGGAACTCATTCTTGGACTTGTCTTGTAGCCTCCATAGATGTCATAGGCCTACAAGTTAGACTTTCAATAATGGAATCAAAAGAGCTACACTCAAGGGATGCAAATGAAGAACATACAACATTCAATAATGGACTTAAAGAAGTTGTACATCAAATAGCATATTGGTGATCCATCTCCATGTTCCATCAAGGCACTTGTTCAAAGACAAGGCTCTAAATGAGGCACACATGAATCATATGGAGAATTACAACAAGATACTTGCCAAGCAATGAAAGAAAAACCATCGGAGAAGAGAAGATCATACACTTGCAAGATGAAATAAAGCAATCACCCATGAGTTAGTGAAGATAGCAAGGCTAGTGGTTAGCTAGTACATGGAGAAAGAATTAGCTACTACTAGCCATTACAAAAGCAAAACAAAGCATGAAGTAAAAGTGAAAGAAAGTAAAGAAAGCAAGTAAAGAAAGCAAGTAAACTAGAACCAAGCTCAAGTAGAGGAAGGAGAATGGATGAATCCTTGTTGCTTCAAGTTGTCACACCTTGATTACACAAGCTCTCTCTCTCACAATCTCTCTCTTTTACAAAGTATCTAGGGAAGAAGAAGATCATAGAGAGCTACAAAAATCCTAGAGAAAAACAAAATTACAAAGCTTTACACTAATCTCTCTCTCTTCTCTGTTCAGTTTTTGCTCGCAGGTCCAGGTGCAGTATTTATAGGCCCTGAGAGAACTCTCCAGAAGACGAACAGGTGGCAGAAATCTGGGGCTCAGAGGCCCTAGATCTGCCGCAGATCTGCGGCCTGGATTGGGTTTCCGCGGCTCAATCTGGCCGTTGGATCTCCGCTTTCTGTTGCGAATTTGTTAGGAGGTTGTTATCCACGTGGCCTTCTGGAATCTTCAGTTGTTACGCGGATCTTTCTGGATCTTGAATTCAAATCTTAGGCTTTATCTTTAATCTTAAATTTAATCCCTTTAATTATTGCTAATTAAAGTGATTAATGGGCTATCTCTCCATTAGAGTGTGAACCTGCAAATATATAGAGAAGATGAGTAAAAATCATATATTTATTACAAAAATGCATGGGAATAATGAGGTAAAATATGCAATATTGGATCACAATCAACGGACCAGAGGAGGCCACGCGCCAAAGCGCGTGGCCAGCCGCCACTACCAGGCCGCGAAAACGCGGCCCAAGCCGCGTTTCTGCGGCAAGACAGATAAGCCAGGGTACGGGTTTTCGTGGAGGACTTCTATCTGGACTCTACCTCCTTCTGCACCTATAAATACCCCCTGCAGTGCAACCTAGAAGAGCGTCCAGAGGCAGAGCCAGAGGGCCAACTCTAGGGTTTTAGGCTTTCTTCTTTCTTGTAGTTAGGTTTTCTTTTCTTTTTTAATTTTTATGTAAGTGAGGGAGAGGGCTATGTTGAGAGTGACACCGATGTATGCTTCTCTTCTCTTCCATTGTATCAAGTAATAAAGGTAACTTTTCTTTTTATGTCATTGCTTTATTTTCCTTTTTGTTGTCTTCTCTTTTCTATTTTTATCTCTATGGTTTATGATGAGCATGCAAGTGATTTCCGAAGCACAAGTATAACGAGTCTTTTCGAGTGCCAACGATACTTCATGGAGATGTTCTCCTCCTCAAGGTCCGTATCACTTCATACTTGCCCAGCTTGATGATATAATGCGAATAGGGGACTGAGTTCGATCCTATGGTTTATGCGTTGAACGCCTCCAAAGCAAGGTAGAACATGTAAGGTTTTCACATATTTCCTCAACCAAGTTAAGGTAAGAGTTCTTTTCTTTTCTTTTATTTTTGTAGATTAAATCACCATCTCCCAATTCTTTCTTTCTCATCTCATTATAAATACCACCTCTAATCCTCCATCTTCATAATCTACCGCCTTCTTCCTAACTTAACTTTAACTATTCTTTTTGTTAACTTAAAGAAAATAATTTTAGAGATAACTTACAAACGCTTCTATCGCTAGTCCCTCCCTGAGGATCACGACCCGCATAGCCACTGCTACCGCGGATTCGAATTGAGAACCTTGCACATTTTGTTCTAAATCTAATATTATTTATTTTTGTGTGCAGGTAAAATCTCAATCAAAACATTGGCGCCGTTGCCGGGGAGGGACGGTAAGTTATTCTCTAATAATAAATTTTTTTTAACTAATTCTTTTATTCTTTCTGTTTGCAAGTTTGGAGAACAGAAAAACAACAGCAGAAGTGGACATATAGCAACTCTGTGCCTCTGCCCTCGAAGGCAGAGCATCAGAGCCTACTATAGTGCCGCGGATCCGCGGCAGTAGCCGCGGAAACGCGGCCTTAGTAGTGAACTACTAACTGCAATTTCTGCAGGTTGCTAAAAATTGCAAGATTTGTTTTCTGCTCTGTTCCAATTTGTTCTGTGATAAACCTGTACACTGCTAATTAACCAACAGTAAAATATTTATTGATAAAGATAAAAAATTGATTAGACGTTTGCATATTAGGCACGTGTCTTTTCAATTCCTTTATTTTTCTGTTGAAGAGTGCTGGAGCAAGGTACGTTCGCATTGTATGTAGAATAGGACTCATCTCTTGGTTGATGCTTTGAGTGAATCTTATTTACATATTTTGTACACTTGCACAAATTTATTTTAAGGGCATAACCCATTAACAAGATAAGGTGGGAATTTCATCACCCTTCCTTAGCCCAAAAATCATATCCCAAGCACTCACTAACCCAAGCCTAACTTAAAATTAGTAGACGTTGGCCCTAGGGACATCTCGGACTCAATTAGGAGATTATCCTAAGGGGGAACGGTGCTGGAAATTGACTCCTGCCAAATCAGTGTCTAGGAAGGGGATTGAGGGCCAAAAGCCCAAAGATTGGTGGTTATTTAATTAAGGAACGTCTTTGACGGAAAACCTCCCACCACTCTTGCCCTGACCTGGCTGATTAACTTGTGGTCAAAGTCTTCACCCTACCTCCTGTGGACAGTCTAACCAGTTAGGAGTCGTCTAGGTCATAGGTCTACCCTAACTTAGGTTAGAATTTTTTTCTTTTTATTTGCTTATTTGTTTGTTTTCTTTTTTTTTTGTTTGTGTTTGTGTGATATGGCATATAACAATTTTTTCAATTTTAATCCATATTACACACCTTTTTCAGATATTACCAACCCGGCATATCATAATTTTGACCAACCTAGTGTGCCGGAATGGTCTTATCCGAATGATTATAACCCATACCCCCCATCTTATGACCATAATTTTCATACTTTCAACTCTTCACAGAGTTCATGGGGTTTCGCTTCCCTCGAGTCCAATTTTCAACCGACTTGTCCTCCGTCTCGACCTTGTCCACAATATTCCCAAGAGACATACTCTGATCCACCCATTCAGAATAGAATACCATCTATCAGGAAATGATAAATATGCATAAGTCCAAGCAACAATTACCATCAATCGCAGACATGATTATGTGTGAGTCAACTGACTCACAACTTCATCAAGATTACACTTCATCCTTTCAAGTCCAATCACAACATGATGCACCTATCAACTATGAAAGGATGCTTGCAGCCATGACTCAGGCTAGATTAGCCCGTGATCATGATATAGATATGATGGTTCAATCTTTACGTTCTCACCGTTCGGCCATTTCTGATATCGCTGACCACTCGCTTAGAGCCGACGAACCAAGTTGCTTTGGACAATAAGATTCTACTTCAGTGCCATCATTTAAACTTGTCGAAACTCCAACTTTTGATAGTTTGGCAAGTTCTTCCTTTCCTGAAATAGAACTTGAGCATGAATATGATCATGATCTCCCACCTGATGATTCAATTCTACTTCCTGATTCAATAATGACTCCGGTGTCTCCACCTGATTTTACTTTTCCCGAGTCAACATTGGATCCTGTGCCAATTCATCATGAATTTGAATCACCCATTTTTGATGATCATATGAACTTGACCAATTGTGCAATTTTGAAAGTCCCATGGATAAATTGGCAAGTTCTCATTTTTATGATATTGAACTCAATGAGATATGTGACCTAGATTCTCAAATCTATGATCAAGTTCAAATTCCTGAATCATTATTGACTCCTGTTTTATTACCCGACTTAGGTAATCTTTTAGAGTCAGTCTTGATTCCCACACCTATCATTCCTGAACTTGAATCACCAATATTGAGTCACATTCTATTGTGGGAGGGTTATTGTGGACTTGAACTTCAACTTATTGATTTGCACCCACTTCCTGAACCTAGCCCGACTCCTGAACCCTTACTGGATTTAAGTTTCTTTCCTGAGTCGGTATTCGTTCCTGTACCTATGACGTCCAAGTCAACATTCCATCTTTTCACACTCCATTCTGGGACAAGGCGGTTGACACAATTGACTCTGAAACTAATTATGAAATTTGGAAATTTGATGGGGTGGAAATGTAAAAAATGATTATACATACATTTTAGTGGGTTATGTAAGGGAAATTTCTGGTGGGTTCCACCAAATATTATGTTATCTTGATTGGGTAGCAACGCTTGGCCCAATTAGACCACCACCGGAACCACCACCTTAAGGTAACTTCTGCCTTCCCTTCTTCTTTTTCATGCATACATGCATACATTCATACATTGAGGACAATGCATGAGATAAGTGTGGGGGTAGGCTTTACTAACATACTAACATAGGTAGAAACTAACAAAAAATTGCTAATATAAAAAAAAATTCTAAAAAAAAATAATAATTATAAAAAGGACAATATTTTGACTTATCTTTTGAAAGAAATCTAAGCTAGTTTTAAGGATTAGGAAAATCATGATTAGGATTTTTAAAAACTTGGTCAAAATAAATAAATTGTTTAAATGTTAGGTATAGGAGGAGAAATTGAATAATTAATTAGTCTTGATTTTTACCTTAATGAAATTTGCATACCTAATGCATATCTAGGATTCTAAGACGAAGACCTTTGTGCCTCATATATATATATATATATATATATATATATATATATATATATATATATATATATATATATATAAAGAGAAAATCACTAATTAAGCTGATACATGTGCCTCAAGAAGCATAAGTATTCATGCCTAAAGGTGAGTAAATAAAATAAAGTCCTTAGTTTTGGGTCCTAGTTCACTCGAATTTGAGTCCGCGGGGTGTTTTCTCACCTGGTGCCCTAAAGCCAACCGGTTCGGGAGTCATCGACTTTAAGTTCGTTACATGGGTGGATTAGAAAGCCTAAGGAAATTAAGAAAAAATTACTTATATATGTACTAACACATCTAATAGTCAATTAGTTAGGTATGAGGGCCTCAAGAAGCCTTGATACTTACACGAAAGAAAATTAGATGAGTTATACATATCAAAAAAAAAGTATATATAAATAAATAAATAATAAAGAGGCATGAGAGTCCAAGTTAAGGAATTTCGAGTATAAATTCATAAGGATGCATATGATTTTGGTAACGAAAAAGACTATATTAGAAATTCAATTTTAAATCTTACCTAAAATGGAAAACAATTTACTGTATAAAGGCTAAGTCTAAGAATGAATAAAAATGATAATCCTAAAACTTATAGACTACGAAGTCTTTGCAAAAGTATTTCAAATATTTTCTTTTTATGGATTTTGTGGGTGCAATCCGCTCAAAACCCTCACGAGACAACACTCGTCCTCTAAGGTAACCTAGGGGTTTAACGGCTTGTTGCACATGCTAAGTGCAACCGTGATTCCTATGAAAGTAAGTTAGGTTAGATTAATTTTTCTTTTTCTCTTTGATTTTTACTCGAGGACGAGCAAAAAGATAAGTGTGGGGGTGTGATTGGTAGTGAAAAGTGCATTTTTATCATTACATTTACCATCACATTTTCATATTTATATCTATAATTCTGCACATTTACTAATATTTTATGATTTATTGTGTGCAGGCCTCGAAATATTAAATAAAGAAATAAAGCCTAAAAAGAAGCCCAAAAGCCCATATTCAAGCCCAAGTGCAAAAGTGCAAATATTAATTGTCAAAATTGCAAATACACAAGGGCCAAAGTTGCAAATATTAAAGAAGAGGGAAGGATAGACTTCTATTCAACCCTAAACACTTGCAGGATGAGGATAAAAGCTAAAAGAAGAGAAGGAAATTCGTGGAAAAGATTTGGGATCTAGGTAACTTGCTTCCCAAGTTATATCTAAATCCCAAGATAAAGAGCCAGGATCAAGCTTCCAGAAGGAAACACCTAGATGGACGGACCAGAGGAGGCCACGCGCCAAAGCGCGTGGCCAGCTGCCACTACCAGGCCGCGGAAACGCGGCCCAAGCCGCGTTTTCGCGGCAAGACAGATAAGCCAGGGTACGGGTTTTCGTGGAGGACTTCTATCTGGACTCTACCTCCTTCTGCACCTATAAATACCCCCTGCAGTGCAACCTAGAAGAGCGTCCAGAGGCAGAGCCAGAGGGCCAAATCTAGGGTTTTAGGCTTTCTTCTTTCTTGTAGTTTAGGTTTTCTTTTCTTTTTTAATTTTTATGTAAGTGAGGGAGAGGGCTATGTTGAGAGTGACACCGATGTATGCTTCTCTTCTCTTCCATTGTATCAAGTAATAAAGGTAACTTTTCTTTTTATGTCATTGCTTTATTTTCCTTTTGTTGTCTTCTCTTTTTCTATTTTTATCTCTGTTGGTTTATGATGAGCATGCAAGTGATTTTCAAAGCACAAGTATAACGAGTCTTTGCGAGTGCCAACGATACTTCATGGAGATGTTCTCATCCTCAAGGTCCGTATCACTTCATACTTGCCCAGCTTGATGATATAATGCGAATAGGGGACTGAGTTCGATCCTATGGTTTATGCGTTGAACGCCTCCAAAGCAAGGTAGAACATGTAAGGTTTCACATATTTCCTCAACCAAGTTAAGGTAAGAGTTCTTTACTTTTCTTTTATTTTTGTAGATTAAATCACCATCTCCCAATTCTTTCTTTCTCATCTCATTATAAATACCACCTCTAATCCTCCATCTTCATAATCTACCACCTTCTTCCTAACTTATCTTTAACTATTCTTTTTGTTAACTTAAAGAAAATAATTTTTAGAGATAATTACAAACGCTTCTATCGCTAGTCCCTCCCTGAGGATCACGACCCGCATAGCCACTGCTACCGCGGATTCGAATTGAGAACCTTGCACATTTTGTTCTAAATCTAATATTATTTATTTTTGTGTGCAGGTAAAATCTCAATCACATTCTATATAAAAATAAAATAAACTTCTATTATATCCATGTTCATCTTTATAACTTCGAGAGTGTTGACACTTTTGATCCCGTATCGTGATTTGAAGATGAATCAATCTTGAAGAGAACCTGAAACTTATAAACATTGTAAAGTATATATTAGTTTCCATATATATTCATGAGTAGGTCATCATCAAAACGGAGAAAGATTGTACCCTTGGGCCAATAGTCAGTGGTTCGCATGGTCTTCCTATCACGTTATCACGACGGGAGAGTACTAACTCTTTCTTCTGCAATTCTGAGAGACTACGATTTTCATAGTATGTCATGTTGGAAAGAGAGAATATTGCTAAGGAAGTTGACATGAATCGTCGAGGGATCGTCAAGTGATCGCCGAGGAAGTCGACGACGAAGACGAAGGGAAACAGCAGCAGAAGAAAGCAGCAGCAGCAGAACAGGCTCAGCGGTCGACCGGCCCGGTCGACCGCACGTGCACAACGTGCACAGGGTTAGAGAGCGGTCGACCGCCCGGTCGACCGAAAAGCCTGACTGTAAGTACCCAACTCTTTGTTGGGCACCCGGTCGACCGGCCGGTCGACCGGTGGAAGGGTCGGTCGACCGCCCGGTCGACCGACAAGCGGGTGCGGGCCTGCGAAGTGCAGATTCAAAAATCTGTGTATTTAAGGGGTTGGCTGTTTTCTAGGGTTTGTATCTAGTAGATCTGGAAGGCTGGAGCTCTCTTGCATTCAAAGAGACTGATAGCCATTGTAATCTTCTTCCAAGAAATTTAATCTCTCTCTCTGATTGCCCCGAGGACGTAGGCGTTGAGGCCGAACCTCGTTAAATTTGGTTGTTTCCATGTGTGCTTTCTTTTGTGTTATTTGTGCTGGTTTTTGGGATTGTTCTCTGTGCTTGGAGATTTGTGAGATCCTCAGTTGGTTGTTGGCATCGGCGCACAACAAGTGGTATCAGAGCTTCCAGGTTGCGCTTGGGATTTCTGAGGATTCGAAGGACTCGAGATCTGATCCGATGGAGATCGTGTGTCGATCTCAGATTAGAGGTATTGGTGTTCGAGGAGATCGTGTGTCGATCTCAGAAGGACACAAGGAGGGCTCGGGGAATCTGTGGTGAAGTAGATCCAGAGAGAAACTCGATCTAGGGTTTCAAGGGAAAGGTAAAATCTAATTTTTATCTGAGTAGAGATCTATTTCCAGTTGATTGTTCTACCGCATAGTTAGAGGATCAGAGAAATCTCAATGGCAGAGGAAAGTACTTCGGTTAAGGCCATGCATCCTCATCGAGGATCGACGTGGTGAAGTTCAACGGTACAAATAACTTCCGGATGTGGAGATGTGAGGTTATGGATGCGCTGAATGCATCGAACCTCGAGGACACTCTCCTATTGGAGAAGAAGAAGAGCACTACCACTGATAAAGAGTGGGCAAAGATGAACAGGTCGGCATGTGGGTTGATACGTTCATGTTTGTCGCAAGACATAAAATATCTTGTGCAACATGAGACGTCAGCGAAGCATCTGTGGGATACCCTTGAGAAGAAATACCTCACGAAGAGTGTTGAATTCAGGTTGCAGCTTAAGAGTAAGCTGTACCAGTTTCGGATGAAGAAGGGGAGCAAGTGAATGAGCACATCAACCGATATACCAAGCTTCTTACAGATTTGATAAACTTGGATGTCGTGGTAGAAGAGGAAGACAAGTCGGTCATTCTCCTGAACATACTCCCAGCGGAGGAGTATGAGACATTCACTATGACCTTTATCAATGGTAGGCAGTCACTGGACTACCATGAGGTGTCATCTGCACTGATAAGTTATGAGACGAGGAGAAAGGAGAGACATCCTTCTCAGGCAAGCTCATCGGCGGAGGCACTGGAAGTAAGAGGCAGAGGTTCATCGAGGAAGGGCAAGGAGGTTAGAGGAAGATCAAAGTCCAGGTCGGGGTTCAGAAATCTAAAGAGGAATCAGTGTGCCTTGTGCAAGGAACTAGGACACTGGAAAGCAGAATGCCCAAAGGCCAAAGGTAAGAAGGTGGAGTCAAAGACCGAGGCGAATCTCGCACAGGCGGATGGATCGGATGATGACTCTTCAGTGTTCTCTCTCTCAGTTACTACCCCTACTATTAGTAACTCAGATAGTGCTGAGTGGATCTTGGATAGCGGAGCCACCTATCATGTGTGCCCGAACAGGACCTGATTTTCTAGCTTTGAGAAGCTGGATGGATGTTACACGGTCATGGGGGATGACCATCCGTGTAATATAGAACGGATGGGTACAGTCCGCATCAAGATAGATGATGGGATAGTTCGAGAGTTGAAGGAGGTGAGGTATGTACCTCAGCTCAAAAGGAATCTTATCTCAGTTGGCACTTTGGAAGCATCGAGCATGGTGATATCTGTTCGAGATGGCGATCTCAGGATGATCAAGGGCTCGATGGTGGTGATGAAGGGCGTCCGCCGAGGTAACCTCTACTACTTGAAGGGTAGTACGATTACAGATCATGTGGAGACTTCGAGTTCCTCAGATGATGGTGGCCCAGAGGTATGGCAGGGAAAGGTCAGACAGGAAGAAGAAAAATCTTTGCGAGCTCCTGCAAAGATGGAATCGATGGAAGGTGCTACAACCTGCGAGTTGGAAGGTGGACACAGCGTTCTGGACAAGAAGAAGGTGAGATTCAGCACCAATACTCACCGCAATGAAGGTCTTCTTGATTGTGTTCACATGAGCGTATGGGGACCTGCTAAGACGGCATCGCTTGGAGGTCACAGGTACTTTGTCTCGTTTATTGATGGTTCATCTAGGCAGGTTTGGATATATCCCATGAGACAAAGGGTTGAAGCCCTAGATGTGTTGATGAAGTGGAGAGGAAAAATGGAGAGGCAGATAGGTAGGAAGATAAAGGAGCTTCATATTGGTAATGTTGGAAAGGACATGTACCAGTTCCTACGATTTGGCCAGAACACAGGTATTGCAACTCACTTCATAACAGGTACAGATGGGTTGGCTAAAGATGTAGTCCGTCCCTTGCTGGAGGAGATTCGAAGGTTGTTATCTAATACAGGATTAGACAGGTCGTTTTGGGCTGAGGCGACTGAGTATGCTAGCCATCTCATGAATAGATCGACTGCGATAGGAGGTAAAGCTCCATTGGATATTTGGTCTGGGAAAGCTGCTCAAGGTCATTGTTTGCTGCGGGAGTTTGGAAGTCCGGCCTACTTCAGTGCCAAGAATGGCAGGTGATTCCGCGAGCAAAGAGGTTTGTCTATTTGGGCGTCAAGGGAAACAGCTACAGGTTGTGGGACCCCGAGGACAAGAAGATCGTGATGAGCAGGAATGTCACTTTTGGAGAGACTTCAGTGTTGAAGTCCATCGTCTCTCAGCAGGTGGAGAGGACGAAGACCAAGGAAGGATCGCAACGGGTGGAGGTCGATGCTACTCCATCATCTCCAGTTGGTTCGGCATCAGAGGAGACTTCATCGGATGTGACACCGGGTGGAGTTCATGATACCAAGGGTGATGCTGAATAGGTTGACGACATTGTTGAGGATGTCAAGTTATTTGCAGCCATTGGAACCAAGGTGAAACCACGTTCGTGGGTAAAGAAAGATGGATCTCAAGCTTGTGATCTTGACAAGCTGAAGTTAAGGCCATTGTTCTCCATGATGGTCAGGAAGAGGTTCATATGACTCGGTCAGATAGGTTCGCTGCTGCAGATACAGGTACCAGTGCTTGAGCTTGATGAAGCTCATCAAACGAACTACGGTTGGCTTGATCCTTTTGGGCAAAGGTACGTAGGCAGCCGTAAAGGCGCAGCCATTTGGTGATGCAACTCTTTTGGAGCTATTTGGGTTCTCGAGAAGCTGTTTGGATCTTCACGTAGAGGTGAAGAGGTGTGGCCGATGGAACTTCACGTAGAGGTGGAGAGGTTTCACGTAGAGGTGAAGTGTTGTGGCCAGTTGGATCTCACGTAGTGGTGAGATGTTGTGATCTCGATGAACAGGTAAATCTTCGGTGAGTAGATGTTGAGCTTACATAAGGAGTGGTGTGCATCCAGTTGAAGCCGATGGTGTTTGGTGTGCTCTACGCAGACTTGGTTGGACCGTCAGTGGAAGACAGGAAGACTAGATAGAGCTGGTCAGTTGGTGAGTCAGTGTTGGCTCGTGAGGAAGTCTTCGTGAGGTCGTGAAGTTGCGGAGTAGAAGCCATGTTGGTAATCGGCATGTATAGAAATTCTCCTAAGGTGAAGTGCAGGGAAGGCATGTATGATGTTTTCCAGTGGATAGCTGAGCTAAAGATTCCAAGCCGAGATCGTGTGTCGATTTCGCCGAGATCGTGTGTCGATTTCGTCTGGTGCGCGCAAGCCGAGATCGTGTGTCGATTTCGCCGAGATCGTGTGTCGATTTCGCCAGGTGATAGACTGGGGTACGTTGGAGATCGGCTCAGATTTGAAAAATCTTCACCGAGGTGGAGAATTGTTGGAAAGAGAGAATATTGCTAAGGAAGTTGACATGAATCATCGAGGGGTCGTCGAGTGATCGCCGAGGAAGTCGACGATGAAGACGAAGGGAAATAGCAGCAGAAGAAAGCAGCAGCAGCAGAAGAAAGCAGCAGCAGCAGAACAGGCTCAGTGGTCGACCGGCCCGGTCGACCGCACGTGCACAACGTGCACAGGGTCAGAGAGCGGTCGACCGCCCGGTCGACCGAAAAGCCTGACTGTAAGTACCCAACTCTCTGTTGGGCACCCGGTCGACCGGTGGAAGGGTCGGTCGACTGCCCGGTCGACCGACAAGCGGGTGCGGGCCTACAAGCGGGTGCGGGCCTGCGAAGTGCAGATTCAAAAATCTGTGTATTTAAGGGGTTGGTTGTTTTCTAGGGTTTGTATCTTGTAGATCTGGAAGGCTGGAGCTCTTTTGCATTCAAAGAGACTGCTAGCCATTGTAATCTTCTTCCAAGAAATTTAATCTCTCTCTCTGATTGCCCCGAGGACGTAGGCGTTGAGGCCGAACCTCGTTAAATTTGGTTGTTTGCGTGTGTGCTTTCTTTTGTGTTATTTGTGCTGGTTTTTGGGATTATTCTCTGTGCTTGGAGATTTGTGAGATCCTCAGTTGGTTGTTGGCATCGGCGCACAACATGTCGACTTGCTTAAGAAGTTTGGTCTAGACACGAGTCATTGTGTTTTTTTTAAGGGCAGTCGCCTCGGGAGTCGACCCATCTCTGTTTGTTGCTCTTCCATCTGTTTTGTAGGCTTGCAAGCATCCGGAGGTGTTGCTCGTTAGTGTGTTGGGTTAGAGCACGCCTCTGTGGCGAGGCGAAAGAAGATTGAGAATCTTCAGCGTCGATGATGTGAACGTTAGATAGGTTCGGGTGATGGCTTGCAGGCTTGGTGATTTCAATAGCTTTCCCCTTTCCCTTCGAAGCAATAGCTTTCCCCTTTCCTTTCAAAAAGGCAAAGGCAGGGACTGGAGCCTGAGAAATGTTCTTCCTTGGTGGAGCCATGTCCATAGTGCAAGGGTGTTTTGAGGGGGTTAGGTTTTGAAAGTGGGAGAGATTTTCGAGCATGGACTCAAAAAGCTCTCAACGAAGGCACCAAATACAATGAGTAATTTAACCAAGCACCAAATTGCAGAGATTGATGAATGAATTTAAGAGATCAAACCAGAGCAAACACACAGATTTAGTGAAAACTTGAAAGAAAAACCATGAAGAAAGAGAGGGTTCCACAATAATTCAGATAAGATTACAATGGTGAATGTAATATCTCTATTTTAAAATACTGTATTTTTATTTTTTTACGTATTTATTTTATTTTACTGGTTATTTTATTATTATTTATTAACTTGATTTATAGTTGTTATTATTATTATTAAATATACAAACTAGTTTTAGGATGATAAATGATATTTTGACTTTATATATTTGTACCATTATTTCTTATCAGTATTTTTAGTTACTTATTACTATTATTTCTAATATTATTCTTATTATTAACTAATATTATTAGCGATAGTTATTACTATTATTATTCTTCCATTATGATTATTATTTATTGTTATTACTATTAGTGTTATTATTATTAATATTGTTGGTGTTTAATAATTATTATTAGTGCTACTATTATTTATTTATTTATTTTAATATTACTATAAATATTAGTGGTAGTTGTTAATTATGTTTTCTACTATTATTGTTATTATTAATTATTATTGTTGTTAATTAATATTAGTATTATTATTGATTTTGTTAATTATTATTGTTATTGCGAATCATGTTGTTAATATTAATGTTATTATTGCTGTTATTTATTATTTTTAGTAAGAGTTATTGAAATTATTATTAGTACTATTTTTGTATTTATTATTATTATCATCATCTTTTCTTTTACACGCTTGACCCATATTCATACCCTTTAGCCTTGATCCAAACCCATTTCTATTCCCATTACCCATTAGATTAACCCTTTATCCATACCCATTTACCCTCCTATTCCTATACCCATTAGCCAATATCCAACTACCCATTACCATCTAACCCTATATAATCTTCAACTAATCTAAAACCTAATCCCTAATTATCTTCTTCCTTCCCCATCTTCAGCGCCCCAACACACACCCATGGCCATAGCACAGTACCCCAGAGCTCCACCCCTCCTTGGTGAGACCCTCTCCATCTCCAACACCCCGAGCATAGCCAACAACCACGAACACCACTCTGGCGAACTCCGCGACGCTCCGCGACTCCCGATCTCCTCCGCGAGCACCCCGGCGATCCACCCTCGTCCTCCGTCTCCACCCTGCGGCCTCCGCGGCATGTCCCCTCAGCGAGCTCCTCCCATGGTCGTGAGTCCCTTCTCCCTCCTTTCTCTATGTTAATATTCATGTGTGCATGAGACTTTATTTGGTGTGTGTAATGTGTATGAACTAAATTAGGTGTGGGTGTTTGTGTGGATGTGTGTGCGTGAGTCAGGTCATATGCATGAGAATGTGCATGTATGTATGTGTGTATGGGTTAATTAATATGTATGTAGGTTTATGTTGTTATTATTATGTGTGATATAATGTGTATAGTTAAATGTAGATATTTATTAATTTACATGCATGGGTTTAGTGTATATATATGTGTGTTGGTATTTCATTTGTGCATATGTGGTGCTTGTGTGGATGTATGTGTAATTATATATATAATTCTATGTATAGGTATATATTTTAGTGTATGTGTCTGTATTTATACTTGTAGGTGTGTGTTTTTATATGTAAGTGTACGTATGTATAACGTATATGTATACCTGCATGTGGGTGTGTATATGTGTATTTATGTGTATGTGTGTCCGTGTGTGTTTAGTTGCGTGTTACAACGTTTCAGACCCGTTTGGTGAGATTCAGACCCATTGCAGAAGATTCAGTTTGGTGCTTGTTATGGACCTGATTCACTGGCGATTCGAAGAACAACCCATGAAATGATTTAGAAATTCGTACTGATTCGTGCAGTGAAGACCTGATGGCTATTCGGTTCCAAATTGTGTCATTTCATGTGAATGTTTGTTCTTATGTATTTTTCTTATTTACCATTGTCAGCAGGCGTCCACATGTTACTTACCATTTCATGTGACCATCTATTAAATTATACCAGTTTGATTACAGATATCTCTTCATGAGGCATCAATGAGTATTCACTTTAATTATGTAGTTGATTTGAGTGATTATCTGTTTCATTTCATGTGTTGCTATTTGTCACTTTTGACTTAGGACTAGTTGTGGTACTTCTTACCCAGGACTTGATCTTGTATTTGACCCAGTTATGATTAGTGACTCTATATCTTCAGTCTTCTCCATCTGATGTCAGTTAATAACTATTCAGTTTCTAGTTACCAGTTATTAGTTATCAGTTGTTCAGTTATCCGCTATTATTGACATCATCAGTTGCTAGAGATATCGGTCATAGTTTTCATTTTAATAATAACTCATATTATTGCTTGCTAATAAAAGACACTATAATTCAGGGAACATGGGTAATTGTCTGATGATGCATGTCGTGTATTTTGGAAAGATTAGGTATGGTATACCAAGTTTAGGTTCCAGCCATGGGGAACCCAGGTAGTACTGGCTAACTAATTTTTCAGTTATTCAATTCTCAGTTATTAGGGCTATTCCTGGACTACGGCGCTACACTAGTTATTTTTTATGTGGGGCTGTGGTCTTCAGTTATTAGGGCCTTGCGGTCCATCCTGATTCAGCGCCAGGAATGTTAGACCGTAGTACTGAGCATGCACGATACCCTTTCAAAACACATGCACTACATTGGCAGGCAGTTTCAATAACGATAATATTTGTTTGATATGTAGAAAAATGGTTGTGGTACAGGACACGGCTAAGTACTACATTAGTTAGATTAATAATAACCAATCAAACTAGTGACATATGTTAGGTTACACATCTTGACATCAGTTGCTTACAGTTTATCATGTTATCCTTTACAGTGACATGAGTATTAGACATTGCTTATAGCTAGCTCTCTATCATTACTTATAGCTTAATTCATATTATCAGCTTCTTATATTCTATTCATATCAGTTCCATTCAGTATCTATATGATAGTGTTTTAGCCTGATTATACTGTTTATGTGCACGAGCATCTTCCCCTTTTCACACACACTCATTAGGTCGCTTCTGATGATCCTGGATTTTCACGTCTAGATTGGATATTTATTTCATTGGTCAGGTGTTTGATGAGATCGGATATGTTGCGAGGAGTCTGGAGTTTCTCTCTACCTGATTCTGGTATTCTTATCCCTCTTGCCTTCCATTATTCTTGCGATTATTCTTTGATTCCTGTATATCAGTCTTAGCTTCTATTCCATTTCTTATTTCATGTGTTATATCATGTGTGGACATTTATATGTGTTATTGCAGTGATCTTGATTTATTATAGTTTAGATTATATTTTTTCTAGGTTATTTAAGGCTTAGTGCGTATACGTGAGTTATTTTCCTGGCGTATATGTGTCGTCGACTCTCGTCGCGTCTCCGCTCCAGCGTATTTTGGGAAGCGCGGCGTGACATGATTTTCTTGGTATCAAAGCCAAGGTTTTTGACTTGCGATCTTTATATTGACTTTTGATTTTCGCAAGAAAGACCTAGTTCATACCGGTCACTCACAACAAGATATAATTACACTGCAATATATGTATATTATCCAATTAATATATTGAGTTCATTTGGAATTGACTGTCCTTCCTTTGGACTTCCATTACTTGATCTTTTGATATCTATGATTCTAACACTTCCTTTAAAGTGATCTGTATTCCATCTTGACTCTATCCTTCTTCTTAATTTTGTTTCCCTGATTCTATCTCTTAAAACTGGTTACTCTATGTTGAAACCAGTAGCAAAAGTCAGAGTAGCGCAGCTGAAGCATGGTGGATCCATGATGCGCAGATGATAAATGGTATTTTGAGTTTATATATTATTACCATTATTTCTTATCAGTATTTTTAGTTAGTTATTACTATTATTTCTAATATTATTCTTATTATTATTGAATTAGTGGTAGTTATTACTATTATTATTCTTTCATTATGATTATTATTTATTGTTATTACTATTAATGTTATTATTATTAATATTGTTGGTGTTTATTAATTATTATTAGTGTTACTATTATTTTATTTATTTATTTTAATATTACTATAAATATTACTGGTAGTGATAGTTGTTAATTATCATTATCATTATTGTTATTGTTATTATTAATTATTATTGTTGTTGTTAATTAATATTAGTATTATTATTGATTTTGTTAATTATTATTGTTATTGCGAATCATGTTGTTAATATTAATGTTATTATTATTGTTATTTATTATTTTTAGTAAGAGTTATTGAAATTATTATTAGTACTATTTTTGTATTTATTATTATTGTCATCATCTTTTTTTTATACCCTTGACCCATACCCATATCCTTTAGCCTTGATCCAAGCCATTTTTATTCCCATTACCCATAAGATTAACCCTTTATCTATACCCATTTACCCTCCTATTCCTATACCCATTACCAATATCTAATTACCCAACAGCCCATTACCATCTAACTCTATATATCATCTTCAACTAATCTAAAACCTAATCTCTAATTATCTTCTTCCTTCCCCATCTCCAGCGCCCCAACCCACGCCCATGGCCACAGCACAGTACCCCGAAGCTCCACCCCTCCTTGGTGAGACCCTCTCCATCTCCAACACCCCGAGCACAGCCAACAGCCCCGAGCACCACTCCGGCAAACTCTGCGACTCCCCGATCTCCTCCGCGAGCACCCCGGTGATCCACTATCGTCCTCCGCGTCCTCCATCTCCGCCCCGCGGCCTCCGCGGCATGTTCCCTCGTCGAACTTCTCTTATGGTTGTGAGTCCCTTCTCCCTCCTTTCTCTCTCTATTAATATTCATGTGTGCATGAGAATTTATTTGGTGTGTGTAATGTGTATGAATTAAATTAGGTGTGTGTGTTCGTGTGGATATGTGTGTGCGAGTTAGGTGATATGCATGAGGGTGTGTATGTATGCGCGCTTGTGTGTGTATGGGTTAATTAATATGCATGTAGGTTTGTGTTGTTATTATTATGTGAGATATAATGTGTATAGTAAATGTAGGTATTTATTAATTTACATGTCAGGGTTTAGTGTATATATATGTGTTGGTATTTAATTATGTGCATGTGTGGTGCTTGTGTGGATGTATGTATGAGTATGTGTAATTATGTACATAATTGTATGTATAGGTATATATTTTAGTGTATGTGTTTGTATTTATACTTGTAGGTGTGTGTTTTTATATGTAAGTGTACGTACGTATAATGTATATGTATACCTGCATGTGGGTGTGTATACATGTATTTATGTGTACGTGTGTGTTTAGTTGTGTGTTACAGTGTTTCGGACCCGTTTGGTAAGATCCAGACCCATTGCAGAAGATTCAATTTGGTGCTCGTTGTGGACCCGATTCACTGGCGATTCGAAGACCGACCCATGGAATAATCCAAAAATCCGTACCTATTCGTACAGTGAAGACCTAACGGTGATTCAGTTTCAAAACTGTGTCATTTTATGTGAGTGTTTGTTCTTATGTATTTTTCTTATTTACCGTTGTCAGCAGGCTTCACATGCTACATGTATCATTTCATATGACTGTCTGTTATATTTACTAGTTTGATTACCTATATCTCTTCATGAGACATCAGTGAGCATTCATTTTAATTATATAGTTGATTTGAGTAATTATCTGCGTCATTTCATGTGTTGTTATTTTCTACTTTTGACTTAGGACTAGTTGTGGTACTTCTTACCCTGAACTTGATTTTGTATTTGACCCAGTTATGATTATGACTTTATATCTCCAGTCTTCTCCATATGATATCAGTTAATAACTATCTAGTTTCTAGTTACGAGTTATTAGTTATCAGTTGTCCTGTTATCCACTATTATTGACATCATCAGCTGCTGGAGATATCCGGTCACAGTTTTCATTTTAATAATGACTCATATTATTGCTTGCTAATAAAAAATACCATAACCAGGGGAACAGGGGTAATTGTCTTATAATACATGTCGTGTATTTTAGAAGAATTAGGTATGGTATACCAAGTTTAGGTTCCAGCCATGGGAACCCAGGTAGTACTGGCTACCTAATTTTTCAGTTATTCAGTTCCCAGTTATTAGGGCTATTGTAACACCCTGCTCCTGAAATACTTATTGCTTGCTAATAAAAAACACCATAACCAGGGGAACATGGGTAATTGTCTTATGATGCATGTCGTGTATTTTAGAAGAATTAGGTATGGTATACCAAGTTTAGGTTCCAGCTATGGAACCCAGGTGGTACTGGCTACCTAATTTTTCAGTTATTCAGTTCCCAGTTATTAGGGCTATTGTAACACCCCGCTCCTGGAATATGTACTTAGTTTCGTATTCAGATTTCTCAACCATATTTTTTGATTTACTTTCTATATTTGTTTTGTATTATGAATTATTTATATGATCGTTTTGCCTTGGATCCGGATTCGTGGACTCGGAGTCAGCCCTAGTCTGAACCGGAAACCCGATCTTGGAGTATTGCTCGATTTGGTCTTTTCGTTATTTTGATTTGACCAATTTCAGTTTCAAACATCGTTTTCCAATATTTTAGATTTTCTTTGATTTTTTGGAATTTTCTTGAATTAAATAGGAAATCTTCAAAACTAGTGTCGACCAATGCCGCTGATCGATTCTCGAATTTTTAATTTACAAACAGAGTTGAATTTCTAGAAATATCCTTTCACATTATTTTCTAAAATCACATTTTCTATCTAAATACTTTTTCTAAGAATTTTCTAAATTTATCAAATTTTCACCGGGTTTGGTATCAGCCAGTATCGCTGGTTGATTCTAGGATTTTTAATTTGCAATCAGAATTGAATTTCTAGATTTTGCTTTCACATTGCGTCTTAGAATCATATTTTCTTCTTTAATGTATTTTTTGAGATTTTTCAGAATTTATCAAAATCCGGCAGACCCGGTGTAGACCGATCGACGGTTGACTTCAGGATTTTTATTTTGAAAATGAGAATGAATCCCTAAAAATTGATTTCTCTAAACATCTTAAAATCCAATCAAGTCATCATGACTTTAGGATTTTTATTTTTTTTCGTTCTGCATTTAATGCCTTTCAAGTCAACTCCAATTAAGTCATCATGACTTTTTTCTCTTCTGTTAAACGCGACCCTCGCGTTTTTCTCCTGGATGCGGATCTCATTTGAATGAGACGCGGATCTCATTTCTTTTGAACTCAATGGCAAACTTGTAATAATCAACTCCCTTTATGTATATACACCTTTCCTTCTTTTTCTCTCTCTTTCATTTTTTTCCTCCTTCTTCCCCAAACAGCAGCAAATGACAGCAGCAAACCAGCCCAAGGGGCTGCGTTTTTAGGCTATCTCCACAACCTAATCCTCCCTCCTTCACTCTCCATCATTTCCTCTATCTCCTCCTCCATTCCAACAACCATAACAACAACACCACCACCACCTACACCACCTCCTTCTTCTTTCTTCCACCAAAACAACCCATCTTCACCATTATCTTCTCCATCATCTCCACCACCACCTACACCACCTTGTCCACCAATAACCACGCCATCTTTCTCTCCTCAGAATACTCTTTCCAATGAGCTATAGCTTTATTCTCTGAAACACCATTTCTAAAACTCTAAAATTCCTAAATCAACTAGACTTGCACACCATAAAATTGCTTGGGCTTGGGCTACCGGCCTCCGGCCACCTCTGGCCGATGCCGGTAACCGCCGCCGAGCCTTGGCTGGCCTTCCACCCCCTTCACTTCTTCTTTCTTTTCTTCCCTTCTTTCTTTCTTTTTTTCTTCTTCTTTTTCTTTTTCCTTCTTTTTCCATTCTGTTCCCTGCGTCTCTCCTTTTCAACCATCATTGCGTCTCTCTCACCCCCTCATCCTTGCGTCTCTCTCTCTCCTCTCTCCTCTCTCTTTCTCACCTTGGACTCTCACTCTCTCATTTCCCTGTCTCTCTCTTTCTATGATGATAATTGCTAGAATCAGAGCTCATCCCCGCGTCTAGGCAATTCCTTAACGCGATCTTCGCATTCTTGAAATCTGTATAACGCGACCTTCGCGTTCTTGTATCAACATGACGTAGAGCTCATGCTCGCCTCCGCGTTCTTCTCGTGTTATAGCTTAGATGAGGGTCTCGAACCTCGCGTTTGTGGCATCTACGCGACGCGACCCCCGCGTCTCGCTCTCAATACTACATCTCCCTGTACACTCTCTCTCTCCCTGTATTCTCTCTTCCTCTGTACTCTCTCCATGGACTTCTCTATCTAGCTCTCTCTTTCTCTCTCCTCTCTCTCATTCTCATTCTCTTTCTTGATTTCCTTCCTCTCTATCACTTTCTCTTTAACACATTACGTGTTTGTTACCTGGATTCCGGAGATCAGGGATTTCATAGTATGTTCAGTATTTAAGGTGTTCTCACTTTCCTTTTGGACTTTCCCGCTTCGTCGGGTCGACTTGTATCTACATTATGTATTTGTTTCTGGGTTCTATTTGTGTACTGTTTGGAACAAAACGCCTTCTGCAAGTACCCTTGCCTTCGGGCCTAACCTGCGGGTACAACCTTTGAGGTTTTAAAGTCCTTTACATTTTCTTTATGCTATGCCTGGTAGGCGGACCTAGCGTTAACACTTTACTGCTTGCTCTGTTCTAGCGTAGTTACCCTGTGAGCGGCTTCCCCATGAGCGGTAATATGGCGTTCATAAGGTTGCTGTGACATGTGTGTCTAGTTATGCTGTGAGCGATAACCTCGCCGAGCGTGATAGCATTTAGTGTTGTACATTAGCTTCGCTCCAGCCCCGCTTAGCTCCGCTTGAATGTTCACTTACTTACTGAATTACCTATCTGCCAGTTAATCGATTCTTCTATTTATGGTTGTGAAGAGTTTGAAATCTTACTTATACTATTTTTTCTGAAACTGCATGGTTTTTCGGTATTCGTACCAGTCTTGTATATCGTACTATTTTCCTGTATCGCCTGGCATGCTTTCACTTGATGTACTAACATATACTATGTTGTCCCTTGTCACCTGCCTGATATCATCTCATGTCATGTTAACACCTGACACCCGTCATGCTACTACTTAGCACTTGCTTCTTATCATAACATGACTTATCACCCGTCTCCTGTTATATTAATATTTGACCTGTGACTATCACATTTACGGGAATACTATACTTGTTATCCTGTATTACATACAGTGACTTGAATCTTGTACTTATTATCATGTATTATATATACAGTGACTTGAATCTACAGTACTCCTGTACTCCTGAACTCCTGATCATGTCTTGTCCTGCTATTCCTATAAATTGATAATTACATAATAAATTATAAAAAGGAACAACTGACATCGGGTCGGGGGAAAACTTATGGCTATCAATATATGTTCGTGTTTACAGTGGTACTAGGTATGTTATGCAACTAAAACTTCCAGTCTGACCTGTGGGCCTCCAGGCGACCGAAGGGAGTGCTGGCTCCCTCCTTCCTGGTACCATCTTGATAAGGGCAGTCTATAAGACCCTCATGTACGCCTTGCGGCCGGTTCCAAGCACCAGCAACGGAACATCCTGGACCGTGGTCCTAGGCATGCACGGGACCCATTGTAAACATTGTTCGTTGATACCCCCGTTGGTTTTCAATAACAACCTTGTTTTACTCAGATGTGGATATATGTGTGCTGGGAAGCTAGTTCACATATCTAAACATCTGGGTAAGACGGTAATAATAATAGTAATAAAAGATGCCAATTATGTATCCGTTGTATGCTTGCCGAGTTTGCTTTCATCGGGTTTTACATCGGATTTCTGGTTTATGACCATTATTATATTATAACTGCTTACATCCTGCTTTACCCCTTGTGTTCTATTCCACCAGTCTCCTACTCTTATCTTATCATACTATGAGTATTCCCTGCTTGATATCATTTGCTGTATATCTACTTGCTCCTACATGCTTGTGCTCACGACACGATTTTCAATGCATGTTTATGATTTTGATTTCTCGATACACGTGTGCTTATCTATGCATGCCACTTGGCATTCGCATCACCACTCGCCGGGGAGTTCTGGCTCCCCTGGATCCTCATGTCCAGGTCTCAGAGCTTGGAGCATGTGGATTCTCCCGAATGATGATCAGAGTGGCACAGCTGAAGAGTGTATCTCCAGCAGACCGTCCGGAGCCCTATCCTTTCAGACCCCCTGCGTGTCTCTCGAGTTTTCCTGTTGTAACTCATGAGTGCCATTTATACTGTTCATACTTGTATACCCCTTTGTATTCTCGCATTTGCGTCTATCAGTGATGTAATATCCTTGTAGCATTTGTCACATCTGGTGATAACTTTGTAACTGTGCTCATATGTTTGAATATATAATGCACCGCGTGCTTCCGTACTCTAATTCTTGCTTATACTGATGCTTAGCATATATATGTGAGGGTATTTTCGACCTGCGTATATATGTAGCAGTAATGTCTCCGTACCCACCGGGTCGGGGCGTTACACAGTGGTATCAGAGCCTAGGCTCTCACATCTTCAGTACAACCAGTCAGCAAATTAATGGTAAAGAATTTGCAACTGGAATGCATGAGTCATGGTTATACAATCCAACTACAAGTACAAAGTTATCCATTCTCTCTTGATAATCTTACCCTTGAATTCTCTCCCATCTTTTCATACTTCAGTTTCTCGTTATTCTTGGACCAACTCGAACAAGAAAAGACGGGGAAATCATAACGGTTCTGGTTCTTCTTAGGGTGGCCCTAATGGAGGAAGTGTTGATTTGAGACAATTTCTGCAAAATATGATGAAAAACTAACAAGAACAGACGAAGATCCCGCACCAAAAACTATTGGTTGCACTCCGGGAACAGAAGCCAGCAACATGTTGGATTTTAGGAAATTACAGCCGGCAACCTTTTCGGGTATGGAGAAGCCCTGGATGCATAGCAGTGGTTGGTAAACATGACAGATCTTCTGAAGGCAACTCGGATCCCTGACGAGAACCAAGTGAAAGTGACCAAGATTCAGTTGAAAGATGTGGCCAGAACGTGGTGGTTGGCGGAAACAGCGAGACTGGAAAATCCCATCACTTGGGACCAGTTCTCGAAAGATTTCTATAAGAAGATTCTTCTCTGTAATAGCTCAGAAAGAGATTAAAGAATGATTTATCAAATTGCAGTAAGAAGATTGAATTGTAGGTAAGTGCACTGCAAAATTTCTAAGGCATAGTCGGTTTGCGCCGTACATGGTGGCTGACAAGGAGAACCGAGCAAGTAATATTTTAGTAAGGACTGAAGATGAGGATCAAGATGTTTCTTATTCCCAAGCAGCCCAAGAAGTATTCTCAAGTTTTTTTGCCATCGCTCAGGAAGTAGAACGGACCTGGAGAAGAAAGATCAGGATGAGATGCAGATGAAGTTGGCAAAGAGACCCTCTCAGTCGATGGAAGTTGAAGACTCAGACAGCCGATGGAAGTTGAAGACTCAGACAGGCCTCTGGATGCCCCGCTAGCTAAGCCATCCCTCCAACCTTGCCCACAACATATGACATGTGGGTACTGTCTAAAGCCAGGCACCTACAACACAATCGCCAGAAAGGTTATGAATTATGTCGTATACGGGTCCGGAGATTAGTTGAAAAGTGACTGGCCGCTCAAGGAGGCAGAGACCATTGCACCGATTAGATTAATTCATCCAGTATCACCATTGGGAGGGAATCCAGGACCTACTGGCAGAATAACCTCGTTTCATCCCCAGCATCACGCTTAGAGTCAGACACAAAAGAGACCAAGAGCTAGGGCAAATGGTAGAAGGAGGCAAATATATAATCTGACTAAAGAGGAAGTCAATATACGGGTGGAGTGAGAACAGGAAGGGACGCTCAATATCTGGAATAGGAATCTGGAGGGTACCAATAGTAACCATTATCCCTATTTTATCATTTCCAGGAGTTGGTAAGTTCTCCATATCATAACCTTCTCATTGCACTATCATCACCAATCTTAGTCCGTCCGTGTCGACCTCCCTATTTCATGGTTCCTATCTCTTCTATTTTTTTTATTATTATTTAGATTTTCGTAATCCTTATACCAACTTAAGATATGCGTAGACTAGTGAGGTAACAGTAGGGCAGATGTGGTTCGTCCTCATTATGTTCTGGCATTCCTCGACTCTGGTACATCACATTGTCTTATATTGGATAGATCTTCGGCCTCGCATTCTATTCTTATATTTATGGATACATCACGGGGGACTAGTACAGCAAGTGGAGTAGTCATCACTTATATAATCAAATAGACTGATTATTACATGAGGAGTGTCAATATAAAATAATATTCCAGATTCAGGATTTCTATCAAATAGAGTTATGGTATTTTTCATTTTTATTACTCCAATAGCGATCATAATTTCTTCGACCATGTTCATGGAACTCGGGTATTCCCAGAACTGATCTGCAGTCAGGTTATTATTCAGAAGATAGCATTTGGGACTCATTTCGGTTATTATAATTTCTTGATCATATTCTCGAGCCACCAGCTCCTAGCATTCTTTATTGATTTGGTGGACCATAGGCTCCGCTAGCCTCGCCAAGCGAGGGTCATGTTCTAGTCACCCGTGGATCTAACCGGGTGTGGCTTCGCTGCACCCTTGGGCTTCGCTGCAACCTGGGGCTTAGCATTTAGCGTTGTATTACGCGCTGGCTTCGCCGCATGAGCTTCACCAAGTGCGAGCGCATTAGCTTCGCTGCACCCTAATGCTTAACGTCTGAGCAGTGTTACGCGATGGCCTCACCTAGGCTTGGCTTCGTCCGTGGCTAGTCCCTTCAGTGCTTAGTACTCTAGCCCGTTCCTCGGATTTCTTCCGCCTAGCGTGTTTTCATAGATCCACTGAATAGGGTTTTATCGCTGTATTTGAGCATCGCCATGATCCTTATGAATGATCTACTCGGCCAATCTTGCAAGGCCCAGATATCTTCTACATGTTTCATCTGCAGTCGGGTTATCATTCAGAAGTCAGTATTCAGAGTTCTTCATGGTTATTTCATATTCTTGGCTATTTCTTTCAGAGTTAGCAATGCCTAGTATACAGAAATTCTTAATTATCAGTCTTCTTTACTTATGTTCAGTATTATCAGGGTTTTCTTTATCTTAAGTATTCTGGCTATTCTCGGAGAGCTATCAAGTATGCAGTATAGCTGGAATTCTATTACAAAGCAAAGATATCAGATCAGTATTATTTGGCATCGTTCGGAGATTTATACGACAGAAAGTGCATAAGATATCTATGTTCCGATCATTATTCAGTCAACATGGCAGCGTTACTCTTAGTTATTCATATCTTGATTGGTATAATTCCTGTCTATTTCCTCTTTGTGTTCATTTACCCCTTATCGAAATTGTGAGGACGCAATTTTTTGTAAGGTGGATGGAATGTAACACCCCGCTCCCGGAATACGTACTTAGTTGCGTATTCAGATTTCTTGCCATATTTTTTGATTTACTTTCTATATTTGTTTTATATTATGAATTACTTATATGATCGTTTTGCCTTGGACTCGGATTCGTGTACTCGGAGTCAGCCCTAGTCTGAACTGGGAACCCGATCTTGGAGTATTACTCGATTTGGTCTTTTCGCTATTCTGATTTAACCAATTTTAGTTTCAAATATCGTTTTCCAATATTTTAGATTTTTTATGATTTTCTGGAATTTTTCTGAATTAAATTGGAAATCTTCAAAACCGGTGTCGACCAGTGCCGCTGATCGATTCTCGATTTTTAATTTACAAATGGAGTTGAATTTCTAGAAATGAATTTTCATATTATTTCTTAAAATCACATTTTCTATTTAAATTCTTTTTCTGAGAAATTTCTAAATTTATCAAAATTCCACCGGGTTTGGTATCAGCCAGTATCACTGGTTGATTCCAGGATTTTTAGTTTACAATTAGAATTGAATTTCTGAATTTCGCTTTCACATTGCTTCTTAGAATTATATTTTCTTTTTTAATGTATTTTTTGAGATTTTTCAGAACTTATCAAAACCCGGCCGACCCAGTGTAGACCGGTATCGACGGTTGACTTCAGGATTTTATTTTGAAAATGAGATTGAATCTCTAAAAATCATTTCTCCAAACATCTTAAAATAATATTTATTATTTTTGAGAATTTTTAGAAAAGTTTTAAGTTACTTTATTTTCGGACTTTTCCGGAGTTTCGGTGTTTTCCCAGATACTGAAATTTTATCCTGATATTTTATTTTTCTCTTTTCTCATTTTCTCTCTCTCTCCTCAGATAAAAGGATCACCAGATACAGATCTAGTCTTTAATGCAGTGATTCATTTCCGTTCTGCATTTAATGCCCTTCAAGTCAACTCCAATCAAGTCATCATGACTTTTGTCTCTTTGTTAAACGCGACCCTCGCGTTTTCCTCCTGGACGCGGATCTCATTTGAATGAGACGCGGATCTCATTTCTTTTGAACTCAATGACAAACTTGTAATAATCAACTCCCATTATGTATATACACCTTTCCTTCTTTTTCTCTCTCTTTCTTTTTTTCCTCCTTCTTCTTCCCCCCAACAGCAGCAAACGGCAGCAGCAAACCAGCCCAAGGGTTTGCATTTTTAGGCTATCTCCACCACCTACTCCTCCCTCCTTCACTCTCCATCATTTCCTCCATCTCCTCCATTCCAACAACCATAATAATAACACCACCACCACCTACACCACCTCCTTCTTCTTTCTTCCACTAAAACAACCCATCTTCACCATTATCTTCTCCACCATCTCCACCACCATCTACACCACCTTGGCCATCTTCCTCTCCTCGGAATACTCTTTCCAACGAGTTATAGCTTCGTTCTCTGAAACACCATTTTTAAAACTCCAAAATTCCTAAATCAACTAGACTTGCACCCCACAAAATTGCTCGGGCTACCGGCCTCCGGCCGGCGGCGGCGACCGCCGCCAAGCCTTGGTCGGCCTTCCACCCCTTCACTTCTTCTTTCTTTTCTTCCTTTCTTTCTTTCTTTCTTTCTTCTTCTTTTTCTTTTTCCTTCTTTTTCCATTATGTTCCCTGCGTCTCTCCTTTTCTCCCATCATTGCGTCTCTTTCACCCCCTCATCCTTGCGTCTCTCTCTCTCTCTCTTTCTCTCTCTCTCTCTCTCCCCCCTTGGACTCTCACTCTCTCATTTCCCTATCTTTCTCTTTCTCTGATGATAATTGCTAGACGCGGAGCTCACCCCCGCGTCTAGGTAATTCCTTAACGTGATCTTCGCGTTCTTGACATCTGTATAACGCGACCTTCACGTTCTTGTAACAATGTGACGCGGAGCTCATGCTCGCGTCTGTGTTCTTCTCGTGTTATAGCATAAACGCGGGTCTCGAACGCGTCTGTGACCCCCGCGTCTCACTCTCAACACTACATCTCCCTGTACACTCTCTCTCCCCCCTATATTCTCTCTCCATAGACTTCTCTCTAGCTCTCTCTTTCTCTCTCTCAAGCTCTTTCTCTCTCTTGATTTCCTCCTCTCTCTATCACTTTCTCTTTAATGCATTACGCGTTTGTTACCTGGATTCCGAAGATTAGGGATTTCACAGTATTTTTTGTATTTAGGCGAGTGTTCTCGCTTTCCTTTTGGACTTTCCCGCTTCGTCGGGTCGACTTGTATCTACATTATGTATTTGTTTCTGGGTTCTATTTGTGTACTGCTTGGAACTAACGTCTTCTGCAGGTACCCTTCCCTTCGGGCCTAACCTCCGGATACAACCTCTAAGGTTTTAAAGTCTTTAGACTTTCTCTATGCTACGCCGGGTAGGTGGACCTAGTATCAACATTTTACCGCTTGCTCCGTTCTAGCGTAGTTACCCCGTGAGTATGGCTTTCCCGTGAGCGGTAGTATGGCGTTCATACGCTTATTGCGACATGTGTGTTTAGCTACGCTGCGAGCGATAATCTCGCCGAGCGTGATAGCATTTAGTGTTGTACATTAGCTTCGCTCCAGTCCCGCTTAGCTCCACTTGGAGGTTCGCTTGCTTACTGAATTATTGTCTGCCAGTTTATCGATTCTTCTATTTATGGTTGTGAAGAGTTTGAAATCTTACTTATACTATTTTTCCTGAAACTGCATAGTTTTCCGGTATTCGTATCAGTCTTGGATATCGTACTATTTTCCTGTATTGCCTTGCATGCTTTCACTTGATGTGCTAACATATACTATGTTGTCCCTTGTCACCTGCCTGATATCATCTCATGTCATGTTAACGCCTGACACCCGTCATGCTACTACTTGGCACTTGCTCCTTATTATAACATGACTTATCACCCGCCTCTTGTTATATTAATATTTGACCTATGACTATCACATTTATAGGAATACTATACTTGTTATCCTGTATTACATATAGTGACTTGAATCTTGTACTTGTTATCCTGTATTATATATACAGTGACCTGAATCTACATTACTCATGTACTCCTGAACTCCTGATCATGTCTTGCACCTGCTATTCCCGTAAATTAATAATTACATAATAAATCATAAAAAGGAACAACTTACATCGGATCGGGGGAAACTTACGGCTATCAATATATGTTCGTGTTTATAGTGGTACTAGGTATGTTGTGCAACTAAAACTTCCGGTCTGACCTGTGGGCCTCTAGGCGACCGAGGGGAGTGCTGATTCTCTCCTTCCTGATACCATCTTGATAAAGGCATTCTATAAGACCCTCATGTACGCCTTGCGGCCGGCTTTGAGCACCAGCAACGGAACGTCCTAGACCGTGGTCCCGGCATGCACGGGACCCACTGTAAACATTGTTCGTTGATACCCCATTGGTTTCCAATAACAACCTTGCTTTACTCAGATGTGGATATATGTGTGCTGGGAAGCTAGTTCACATATCTAGACATCTGGGTAAGACGAGTAATAGTAATAAAAGATGCCAACTATGTATCCGTTGTATGCTTGCCGAGTTTGCTTTCATCGGGTTTTACATCCGATTTTCGGTTTATGACCATTATTATATTATAACTGCTTACATCCTGCTTTACCACTTGTGTTCTATTCCACCAGTCTCCTACTCTTATCTTATCATATTATGAATATTCCCTGCTTGATATTATTTACTGTATATCTACTTGCTCCTGCATGCTTGTGCTCATGACACAGTTTTCAATGTATGTTTATGATTCAGATTTATCGATACAGTGTGCTTATCTATGCATGCCACTTGGCATTCGCATCACCACTCGCCGGGAAGTTCTGACTCCCCTAGATCCTCATGTCCAGGCCTCGGAGCTTGGAGCGTGTGAATTCTCCCGGATGCTGATCAGAGTGGCACAGCTGAAGAGTGTATCTCCAGCAGACCGTCCGGAGCCCTATCCTTCCAGACCCCCTGCGCGTCTCTCGAGTTTTCCTGTTGTAACTCATGAGTGTCATTTGTACTGTTCATAATTGTATACCCCTTTGTATTTTCGCATTTGCGCATATCGGTGATGTAATATCTTTGTAATATTTGTCACATCTGGTGATAACTTTGTAATTGTACTCATATGTTGGAATGTATAATGCACCACGTGCTTCCGTAGTGTATATACGTGAGGGTATTTTTAACCTGCGTATATACGTCGCAGTAACGTCTTCGTACCCACGAGGTCAGGGCGTTACAGCTATGCCTGGACTACGGCGCTACACCAGTATTTTTTGTGTGGGGCTGTGGTCTTCAGTTATTAGGGCCTTGCGGTCCATTCTGGTCAGTGCCAGGAATGTTAGACTGTGGTACCGGGCATGCACGATATCCTTTCAAAACACATGCACTACATTGGCGGGTAGTTACAACAACGATAATATTTATTTGATATGTGAAAAAATGGCTGTGGTATAGGACACAGTTAAATACTACATTAGTTAGGTTAATATTAACCAACCAGACTAGTGACATATGCTAGTTTACACATCTTGACATCAGTTGTTTACAGTTTATCATGTTATCCTTTACAGTGACATGAGTATCAGACATTGCTTACAGTTCTCTATCTTTACTTTTAGCTTTATTCATGTTACATGCTTCTTATATTTTATTCATGTCAGTTCCATTCAGTATTATATGATAATGTTGTAGCCTGATTACATTGTTTATATTCACGAGCACCTTCCCCCATTTCACACGCACACTTATTAGGTCGCTTCTGACGACCCTGGATTTGCACATCTAGATTGGATGTTTATTTCATTAATTAGGTGTTCGATGAGACTGGACATGTTGCGAGGAGTCTGGAGTTTCTCTCTACCTGATTTCAGTATTCTTATCCCTCTTGCCTTCCTTTATTCCTGTGATTATTCTTTGAATCCTGTGTTGTGCTACGACAACAACCAGGAGAGGAATCCCTGAATCTCCCAAGCACGAAGAACAATTCCCAAAACAACACAAATATCAAACACCAGAGAAAGAACACGAAAAATAACGATTTAACGAGGTTCGGCCTCAATGTCTACGTCCTCGGGGCAATCAAAGAGAGATTATATTACTTTGGAAGATCTATTACAATGGATGCAGCACCTCTGAGTATCAAGAGAGCTGCTACTTTCGTTTTTTGTCGACGACTTCCTCGACGATCCCTCGACGATCCTTGTCGACTTCCTCGACAATATCCTCTCTCTCTCCAACAATTCTCCACCTCGATGAAGATTCTTCCAAATCTGAGCCGAACTGTCCATCGACTCGAGAGTGGCTGCACCAATGTGGTTGTCTACGTACCCTGCCCAAGGGATCAAGCCATCCGTAGTTCATCCAAATGAGCTTCAGCAAGCTCAAGCTACCTGAAGGACATGGAGCAAAGCTTTGCAATGTGCAAACTTGACTCCAGACACCACCTTAGTAAGCATGTCGGCGGGATTCTGCGATGTGTGAATCTTCAACAGTTCGATATCACCCTCTTCTAGAATCTCCCGAACGAAATGGTACCTGACGTCGATGTGCTTCGTCCGTGCATGATAGACCTGGTTCTTGGCTAAGTAAATGGCCCTCATACTGTCACAGTTAATCTTCAGCAGATCCTGTTCTACGCCCAAGTCATCAAGCAGGCCTTGAAGCCAGATTGCCTCCTTCATAGCCTCTGTCATGGCCACATACTCAGCCTCTGTGGTCGACAAAGCGACGGTAGACTGCAGTGTGGAGCGCCAACTCACCGGTGCTTGAGAGAATGTGAAGACATACCCTGTTGTAGACCGGCGCTTGTCAAGGTCACCTGCATAGTCTGAATCAACATATCCTATGCACTCTTGCTTTCCCATGGAGTTCTTCTCAAATATCAGACCTACATCAATTGTTCCTTTGATGTACCTCAAGATCCACTTCACTGCCTCCCAATGACCCTGTCCCGGATCATGCATATATCTGCTAACCATGGAGACAGCCTGTGATAGATCTGGTCTTGTACACATCATAGCGTACATTAGGCTACCGACTGCACTGGCATATGGAACGTGAGTCATATACTCACGTTCTTGAACACTCTTCAGAGACATCTTAGCAGACAACTTGAAGTGAGGAGCCATAGGTGTACTTACAGACTTTGTATCCTTACTGATATTGAACCTCTGTAGTACCTTCTCTAAATAACTCTTCTGAGTCAAACTCACCCTGCCAACTCTTCGGTCTCTAGTGATCTCCATGCCCAACACCTTCCTAGCTTCACCAAGGTCCTTCCTCTCAAACTCTGAAGATAGATCCTCTTCAGAGCATCAATAGCAGATCTCGACCTCGAAGCAATCAACATATCATCTACATACAGAAGTAGATAGATATATTTCCCTATCGATAGCTTGTTGTAGTACACACATGGGTCATAGTGGCTACGTGTGTACTTCTTCCTTCTGATGAAGCTGTCGAATCGCTTGTACCACTGTCTAGGAGACTGCTTCAGTCCGTACAACGACTTCTTCAGCTTACATACCATTTCTTCCTTCCCTGCAGTCTTGAACCCTGTAGGCTGAGTCATGTAAATCTCCTCCTCTAGATCGCCGTGGAGAAAGGCAGTCTTCACATCGAGTTGATCAAGGTCCAACTCATACTGCGCAACCAAAGCCAATAAAATACGAATTGACGAATGTTTAACAACAGGAGAGAATACCTCATTATAGTCAATTCCTTCCCTCTGAGCATAGCCTTTAGCTACCAACCGGGCCTTGTAGCGCACCGAATCTTCTTGGAGAGATCCTTGCTTCTTAGCATACACCCACTTGCAGCCTATAGCCTTCTTCCCTTTGGGCAACCTGGTGAGTTCCCATGTGTCATTCTTGTAGAGAGATTTCATCTCTTCATTCATGGCTTCTTTCCACATCTTCGATTCCGAACTGATCTCAGCTTCTCTGAAGGTAGATGAAATAGCCTCCTCAACGACCGGAAGTGCATACGCTACGACCATATCTGTAGTGAGCCAACCTGGTCTCCTAGTGGTTCTTCTTGGTCTTTCAACTGCAGTAGAGTCAGGAACATTACCCATGACCTGTTCTTGACCCTCTTCAACATCTTCACCACCTTCTTCAACTGCTTGATCACTGCCCTGTGTCACCCTGGGAATGATCCTCACCGATGCTGAATCCTCTAGAGATGGTGGATTTGCATCAATCTCCACCTGCTGCTATAGCTCCTTGGTCTTGCTAGTCTCCACCTGCTGAGAAACCTTAGGCTTCATCATGGAAGCCTCATCAAAAGTGACATCCCTGCTGAGAAGAAACTTGTTGTCCGTTGGATCCTAAATCTTGAACCCTTTGATTCCACGCTTGAAACCGACGAACACACCTTTCTTTGCCCTTAGGTCTAACTTATCATCTTTGACATGATAGTAGGCTGGACATCCGAAGACCCGTAGCAAATCATAGTCAGCAGTTGCTTTTCCTGACCAAGCCTCAAGAGGAGTCTTCCCCCCTATCGCAGACGATGGCCACCTATTCATAAGGTAGCATGCATACGCCAAAGCGTCAGCCCAAAACTTCTTTGACAATCCTGCATTGGACAAAATACACCGGACCTTCTCTAGCAAAGTCCTGTTCATCCTCTCTGCTACCCCATTCTGTTGCGGAGTCTCTCGTACCGTGAAGTGTCTCTCTATGCCCTCATCAAGGCATAGCTGAAGGAAAGGATCGGATTTGTACTCTCCTCCAATGTCACAACGGAGGACCTTGATTTTTCTTCCAGTGCTTCTCTCCAAGTTAGTCTTCCACTTCACGAACAGTTCTAGGACTTCTCCTTTGTGTCGCATGGTATATACCCAGCAGCGTCTAGAAAAATCATCAATAAACGACACAAAATAATGGTTACCTCCAATCGATGCAGTCTTGGTAGGTCCCCAGACATCCGTGTGAACATAGTCAAGAATCCCCTCGGTGCAATGTGATGCTGTGCCGAACTTCACCTTGATCTTCTTGCCGATGATACAATGCTCACAGAATTCCATCTTGCAGGTTTCGGCACCCTTCAGCAACCCTTGCCTCGCAAGAGCTTGCATTGACTTCTCTCCTGCATGTCCCAGCCTCATGTGCCACAGCCTGGTTGAATCTTCCTCTGAACTGGTAGAAGCCGCCACTTGCCCTGTCACCGTACTACCCTTCAAGTAGTATAGATTGTTCTGGCGATCGGCCTTCAACACCACCATCGAACCTTTTGTCATTTTAAGGACTCCTTCCTTAATCGACACCCCAAGGCCCAATGACTCCAAAGCTCCTACGAAAATCAGGTTTCTCTTCAATTGAGCTACATACCTCACTTCCTTCAGCTCCCTCACCATCCCATCAAACATTCTAATCTGGATTGTACCAACACCCTCCATGATGCACGGATGATCAACACCCATGACGACCGAACACCCCTCCAGCTTCTCAAAACTGGTAAACCAGTCCCGATTAGGGCATACATGATATGTTGCACCTGTATCCATGATCCACTCATTTTCACCTGAGTAGCCTATGATGGGAGTAGTAACTGAAAATGAGAACACCGACGAATCTGAGTCTGATCCATCTGCATGTGATCTACTGCTTGGAGTGTTAACCACCTTTGCTAGATTTGCCTCAGACTTTGATTCCTTCTTCTTCCCCTTGAACTTCGGACAGTCCACCTTCCAGTGCCCTATCTCTCTGCAAAAAGCACACTGATTCCTTTTAAGATCCCTAAACCCTGGCCTGGACTTTGATCTTCCTCTTTCCTCCTTGCCCTTCCTTGATGAACCCCTGCCTCTTACTGCCAGTGCCTCCGCCGATGAGCTTGACTGAGAAGGATGTCTCTCCTTTCTCCTCGTCTCATAACTTGCCAGTGCAGACGACACCTCATGGTAGTCCAGACTCTGCCTACCATTGATAAAGGTCAGAGTGAATGTCTCATACTCCTCCACCGGGAGTGAATTCAGGAGAATGATCGCCTTGTCTTCCTCATCTATCTTGACATCCACGTTCACCAAATCTGTAAGAAGCTTCGTGTAGCAGTTGATGTGCTCATTCACTGTGCTCCCCTTCTTCATCTGAAACCGGTACAGCTTACTCTTAAGCTGCAATCTTGACTCGACACTCTTGGTCAGATATTTCTTCTCAAAGGTTTCCCACAGATGCTTCGCCGACGTCTCATGTTGCGCAAGATATTTTATGTCTTGCGTTAAACATGAACGAATCAACCCACACGCAGACCTGTTCATCTTCTCCCACTCTTCATCAGTGGTCGTGCTTCTCTTCTTCTCCAGAAGGAGAGTATCCTCGAGGTTCGATGCATTCAGGGCATCCATAACCTCACATCTCCACATCCCGAAATTATTTGTGTCATTACACTTCACCACGTCAATCCTCGGATGAGGATGCATGGTCTTAACTGAAGTAGTTTCTTCTGCCATCTAGATTACTTGATGCTCTATCTATGCGAAAAAACCAACTGGAAATAGATCACAACTTCGATAAAAATCAGATTTTTGCCTTCTTCTCGAAACCCTAGATTGAGTTTCTCACCGGATCTACTCCACCAAAGATTCCTTGAGCACTCCTTGCGTCCTTCTGAGATTGACACACGATCCCACGAACACGACTACCTCTGATCTGAGATCGACACACGATCTCCACCGAATCAGATCCTGAAGCCCTCCGAATCTCCAGAAAAATCCAAGCGAAACCTGGGAAGCTCTGATACCACTTGTTGTGCTACGACAACAACCAGGAGAGGAAACCCTGAATCTCCCAAGCACGAAGAATAATTTTCAAAACAGCACAAATATCAAACACTAGAGAAAGAACACGAAAAACAACGATTTAACGAGGTTCGGCCTCAATGCCTACGTCCTCGGGGCAATCAAAGAGAGATTATATTACTTTGAAAAATCTATTACGGGTCTGTTTGGTTGTCGTAACTGGCCGTAATTCGTAGTTGTAATTGGTAAAGTCTTTTACAATTGTAAATGAGTTACATGTATGTAAATTTTACGGTGTTTGGTTGGTAATATAAAATTGTAAAGTGGAAAAGTGTATTGTACTTTACGGTGTTTGGTTGTCGTAATGTATAAGTCGTAAGTGAAAAAGTTGACCACAAAATTAACTATTTGGTGATTTTAAAAGTTTTAATACTGCAAATAAATATTAAAAAAATTAAATATTAAAATTTTTTAATATTAATATAAAAAATATTATAAATTTGTATGAGCACAAAATTAACTGTAACTGGGCTGTAAGTGAGTGGTAACTGTGTTGCAAGTGAGTGTTAGTTGAGTTACGTAAGTCTTTTACGAATTACGGTCCAAACAAACGCCGTAGTTGTAACTGGGTAGTAAGTCATTTACGAATTACGGAGTTTTACGCAAAACAAACGGCCCCTACAATGGATGCAGCACCTCTGAGTATCAAGAGAGCTGCTACTTTCATTTTTTGTCGACGACTTCCTCGACGATCCCTCGACGATCCTTGTTGACTTCCTCGACAATATCCTCTCTCTTTCCAACATCCTGTATATCAGTCTTAACTTCTATTCCATTTCTTATTTCATGTGTTATCATATGTGGATATTTATATGTGTTATTGCAGTGATCTTGATTTATTATAGTTTAGATTATATCTTGTTCTGGGTACTTAAGGCTTAGCGCGTATACGTGAGGTATTTTCCTTGCGTATATGCGTCGCCGACTCTTATCTCATCTCCGCTCCAGCGTATTTTGGGAAGCGGGGCATGACAGTGATTGCTGATCTCGTGTTCTAGAGTTTCTGGAGTTGATTGATTGTCCCCCTCGTTGGAGGGGTCTCATATTTATATAAGTGGTTGTCTTTGGATAGGATTACACAGTTCTCTCCTAGCTAAGCATCTATCTGATCTTAACTGCTTATCTTGAAAGTGGTTGAAGTCAAACATCCTGATTTGAATCAGGTAGAGCACATATTTGTCTTTATCCAGTGGCCTCCATCCAGCTGCCAATGTGATCGATTTGTTCACGAGCAGTACCGGTAGGTTCAAATGAAGATTTGGCCTGAAGATAGGGATACTTGTAATCGACTCCATATCTATCCCATAACTGCTTGAGCTGCTTAGAGTTTGGATAAGATTAGAACTCTTCTCTTGAGATTTTGAAAATGGCCACGTGTCGCGTGATTGCTCAAGGGCTAGATGAACATGTGTCGTAATCTCGAGGAGATCAGAAATCGACCACTACAAGTAATTAGTGAATGTGATGTCAATTGTTACACCTCCCCTTCTCTAATACTTGAATTTGAAACTTAGAGAAAAGATTTATCTATTCTTTTAAATTACCCCCTTTTAATAAGTATGTAAGCGTTGTCCTAGTTGAGTTTTATCTGCTTCACATTTATTTATATTATGTAGGATTTTGTAAACTCTAATAAAGTAGATCCCAAGCCCAAGAGTCCTATCAAATGAATATGCACCTTTTTCTCTTCTTTGTTCTTTTGTTTTTGAACAAAATGTACTAAGTAATTTTATGATATGGAATTTTAATAGTCTTATTTTGTGATGATTATTAAATGATGAGAAGTGTATTGTACTCAATTAAATCCGAATCAATAAGAAGCGACTCACCCATACCCGACCCTTCCCGAAATATCCTACCCGGGCCGAGCAAACCCGAAATACCCACGGGTAGGATCGGGTTGGATACTTTACTGCCCATTTCGAGCGGGTCAGATGCGGATTTTAAATTTTGTATTTGGATGTACAGTTGCCCTGCAACCAGTCGAACCCCTCGTAGTTTTGATCAAATCCTAACTGCTGCTTAAGATTGAGATGAGATGGTATGAAAACATAGAACGCCTTCTTTTTATATTTTTGAAAGAGGAATTATTTGAGTATTGTTAATTCATATAGTGGTCTGCAACCATTGATCCACGTATCACCACTTAATTTCATTTTTATTTTTGATAATATTGATCAAGATGGAATCTTAATTTATTGATTCATTAATTTGGTTAATTAGAGAAGAAAAAGGAAAAAAAAAAAAAAAAACAGCACCAACACTGGTTGTGCCTAGCTCAAGTGGTACCAACACTGATCAATTCCAATCATCCCAGGTGAGAGAAATACTATTGCAAAATCATCAAACAGTGGGTAATAAATAATTTGCACTAACAACCTGATACATTGGATTTCACTAACAAGTAACAGCCATAATATGTATAGGTAACAAATTGATAATATTGCTTGTACTTAAAAAAGTTGGAATAATACTGTCCACCTTGATCAAGCTTCATGGAGAAGAAGTTGCTAATCTCCTTTGGGGGTTCACCGGCGACCTCCGGGAAGCAAACCGGGGCCATGTCTAGGGAAGAACAAATGTCCGTGAGGTGATGTTCGAACCGGTGAGCATGGAGAGCATTATGCTCTAATCGACCCAGGCCAACCGATTGGCAGGGATGATAACTGGGCCGGCCGGGCCGGCAACCCACATCGACACTGCTTGGATTGGCACAGGCCTGGCTAGGCCCGGCCCGGTAGTACCTGGGCCATACCTAGCTTGGGTCTGGTTCCCGCACGGGCTAGACCCGGATTTAGGTATTGCAGCCCATGGCCCGGGCTGGCTCCAAGTTTTGGCACAGGCCACACGGGCCAGCTCCCCAACAGCTTAAATAGCCATTGGGGGTACTATGGGGTTTTTTGTAAATTGTTTTTGCAAAAAACCCCAACGGCTCCCTCATTGTTTCTTTTAGCCATAGGGGCCTATTTGTAATTTTTTTTTCAAATAGCACCAACGTATAGATTGAACTTTGGGTGAAATGTTCACAAAAAAATTACAAAATAACACTCCTCTTCCCCTCTATAAATACACCCGCTTCCCCCACTCCATTTCATCATAATAAAAATCTCTAAAATTCTCAAAAATTCTCTACATATTGGTACTCTCTACAACGTCTCTCAGGCTTTCAACTACAAAACTACAAGCTTTCAAGTTCTCAAGCTCTCTCTCTCTTAAGTTCTCAAGTTTTCTCCCTCAACTTTTCAAACTCTACTAGCTCTACAAGCTCTCAAGTTCTCAAACTCTACAAGCTCTCTCTCTCTCATCACCTTATTAGTGTGAGGCAATTATATTCTTATCAAATTAGAAGTTATCAATTAAAATAGATGCACATTCTTCATTAGCAGGCTCTAGTCCAGCTTGTGATTATAGATATCATGATAGTTTTAATTTGAGTAATGAAGAGCGAGAAGCTCTTACTTTAATTTTAAATGAGACTCTACATATTTCATTCACAAAATCCTTAGATTTTAATGCTTCTTCTGAACCATACACTACTACTCATATAGCTATTAGTTCTCCCAAAGAATCAACTACCTATACAAATCTTAAATCTGGAGTCTGAAAGTATTTTAATAAAGTAAGTGTTGATGGAGCTAGGAAGGCTCATTGCAAGTTGTGTCCATATATTTCATATATTTTCTCAAAAACCGGCCTACTAAGCAGACATATTAAGAGCAAACACCCCAAACACCAAGCACAATAAATCTAAATTAGTATTTTAGGTGGCACACTACTTTTACTTATAATCATGTTATAGATAAAACTAATTTAGCTAGATATATTGTTCGGTCTAAATAGCCTTTTAGTATGACTGAAGATGAGGCATTTGCAAAATATATTAGAACAACTCATAATCTAGATTATGATCTGATCTATAAGAATACTACAAAAACAGAAATGTTTGAAGTTGTTGAAAACAAAAACAAATGATAATTGCAATTTTGTCTTCTTTACTACATAAAATTGCACTTACTTCTGATTGTTGATAAGCTTCAATCATTACATAGTTATTACTGTACATTATATTAATTCTGATTGGATTTTAAACAAAAAAATTATGGGTTTTAAAAAAAATTCCATCCTCACAAAACTTCAAATCTAAATAAGATTATAATGAAAGTTATTACAGAATATAGAATTGATTCTAAATTTTTTACTATTTCATTTAATAATGCTAGTGAAAATACTACTGCAATTGAGCTTTTAAAAAACTATTTTAAACCTGTTGTGAATGGCAAAAGTTTCCATATTCGATGTATTTGTCATATTAGTAACTTGTATGTATAAGATGGTTTAAGAATAATTAATGATTAAATTAAAAGATTAAGAAAAACTATTATATTTATTAAAGTAGCGGCCTAAGAGAGGATAAAACTTCAAACAAATTTATTCTAGCTTAGGCCTAACTATTAAATAATTACTCAAGATGTAAGAACTCATTGGAACTCAACATATAATATGTTGAGTAAAGTTATTGCTTATTCACAGGCAATAGATATATTTATTTTTGTGGAATTAACTGACTACTATATTCACCAGGAAGAACGAGAAATCTGTGATGTTATTTGTGAATTTTTAAAAAGATTTGAAAGAGTAACAAAATTATTTCCTAATATTTATTATTTCACAACTAATTTAGTATTTTATAAGTTAACTGAAATTACCGAGATATTTTCTACATACAGAATAATAATTTTCTTCGAGATATTATTGGTCCTATGAAAATAAAATTTAAAAAATACAAGATTTTCCTTATATTTTTTATTTTGCTGCTATTATGAATTCTCATATTAAATTTCATGGGTGTAATTTTTTAATTGAAAATTTTTATGAAAAATGGAATATGGTGATAGTCCTGCCATAATGTGGGCAGTCTGCCATAATGTGGGAAAAAATTGATACTTTAATAAATCATTTGTATTATTAGTATAAAGCACAATTTGAAAATAAATAATCTACTTCGTCATCTCAAACTTCTTCTTCATTTAGAAATAGATGTTCATTATTTTCAGGTCTTTTATTAGCATCAAAAAATCAAGAAACACGAACATATTAAATGAGCTTCACTATTATATCTAATGTGCTGCAACTCTTGAGATTGATTCAGACTCAGAATTTGATAATTTTGATCTTTTGGCATGATGAAAATCACATGAAGCAACTTATTATGTGTTTTTCATCATGGCTCATGATTTATAACCCCTCCAACATCTATAGTAGCATCGAAGTCTGCTTTTAGTACAGGCGATCGAGTGCTGCAGGATACGAGAAATCGCCTGGCGTCAGAAATAATCGAGATGACCATCTGCGAGAAAAATTGGCTAGATGCAGAAAGAGAAGTCAAAATAAAATAATTGATGAATACATTGAAGACTCCCTAGATAAATGAAGATTTTAAAGATTTGTAATTTTTTCTTTATGAATGATAAAATATTTGAAGTTTTGAAATTCCTAAGTGTGAATAATAATTTATAAATTTTTAACCTATACTTTAATTGTATTTCTATCCATTTATTCATTTTATTGGATCATTAATATAAAAAAAAAAAAAAAATTGTCTTTAGGCCCCTGGTGTGAAACTACCAAGTGAAAAGTCATCATAGTTTGCAGCAAAGTGGAAAAGCCCCTTGACCAAGTTTTCACCCACTCCGGGTCCCTGTCCCCATCCAAAGGCAATATGTATCAAGTATATTTTTGTAATGTCGCATTATCCTTGATAGTAATTCTGAGTTGACAAGCCCAGATATTTGCGTTTGTAATGTGCATTTAATGCTCGTCATGCGCGCATCATTAGGCCCAGGTGTTCTTCTCAGCTGAGCTTATATTCTGTCCACTCATCTATATTTTCTGTCCATCTGAAACTGAATCAGGATTATCTGTGTTTTACGAGATTTTTTTTGATGTGAAATAGTGTGTAAATAGATGTAAATATAACGATGTGATATGAAACTTGGCGGGAATGTTGATCCTAGCATATATAATCTGATGAATGACAATACATTCTTATCATCTTTCTTATTTTTCTCATTTCTATCTCTTTGTTCTCTCTTCTTCCTATATTCTCACAATCCTTTTATTTCAATGGTGTCCTCATCAAAAAAATGAATCTCATTCATCTTTTCTATGAAAATGACTTTATTTTGATGCGTATTGTTAGCTTTCCTAATGGTGAAGGAATTTTTTTAAGTTGCAAGATGAGATTTATATTTCTGTCATGATGATGAAAGTATTCAACATGCTAAATCTTTCAGTGTGCCAGTTAATTTTTATTCACAAACTTGAGCACCAACTCAACGTTGATTTGGGCTCAACACCGATAAAGATTTCAAATATTTGCTTGAAATTTGTCGTACGTGTAACTGCACATTTGTGAAATATGCAAGGCTTTCTTGTGACGGCACTTCGACGTCTGGAATCCTCCCCCAAGCAAGCCAAAAATAAGAGTTTTTGTTTATTCATCTCACTCACAATATTATTATTCTATCCACTGTGGAATGCTTTTGTCCATAAGGTTTTGTCCAACTTCTGCATAGTTTGTTCACTAGTATGTTATATTGTCCAATTTCTACATAGTTTGTCCGCAAGTATATTTATTTGTCCACCTTCTACAGAGTTTGTCCACCGTCTATGTATTTTTGTCTATCATATATCTCCTTTGTCCACCATACGCTGTTTTTTCCCGCAAAATTTAATTTACTTTTATTCCATGACTTTTAATTTTCAATTTTCTTCCATACAGTCAACTCTTACTGTGTACATAAGAATCAGAGAATGTGTTGGCCACTACTGCCTCTGTTATTGGTCTCAACGGCAGTCAACACGTGTGGTTAATAGGAGACAGTGAATGATACCATATGTATTCCTACTTGGTGGCATAATTGTATTATTGGTGTTGGACAACAATCTGACAGTATGAAAGAAGTGAGGTTGGCACTGATATACTACTCGATTGCAAAGAAATGTGTTTACAGTTTTGTGAAGAATGATACAAGAAGGATCACAGTTAAATGCTCAAATAAGGAGACAACTGGTTGCTCTTGGAGGCTCCATGTATCTCGACTTGCACACAGAAGTAGATTTGTTGTTAAAAAAATTCAATTATGTCCATTCGTGTGGTGGAGATATGGGTACTGATGGGCATAAGAGTGTAGGATCACCTAGAGGGGGGTGAATAGGTGATGGCTAATCTAATGGTCACTTAATGTCAAATAATACGGAATTAAAAAACTATTATGATCTAAACTAAACTCTTAAACTAAATACCACGTATAACACAAGAGTGTAGCCGAATTCCCCGTGAAGGGCTCTGGACTAACTCCTCTAGATTCCCCTAGATAAGGGTTGAGGTGCCGCGTTGGCTCTCTTGGTTAAATACAAGTGTTAGCAAATAATCCCCAAGCAAGTATAATAATTAAGCACAATATGAATATCAAGCATGTAAGGATAAGCACAATAATAGCATGCAAAATATAAACAAGAGACAGAGAGAGAGAGAGAGCAATCGCAAACACAAGGGATTTGTTTCGAGGTTCGAGCACACTTGCTCTACATCCCCGCCTTTGACACACGAAGGATTTCCACTATAATCGATCCCACCGGATCACTTGGTGCCGCAACACCTACAACTCTCGGACTCCCTAGTCCGTACACACCGCAAGCCCACAAGCTCGCCGAGGCCGCACCTCAAACAAGGAGTTCGCACCCGAACTCGAAACACCGCGGACACACACGTCCGCCTCCTCAAAGTACAAGAAAGAACTCTTGGTGATCTAAACACTTTGATCACCAATAACAACTCTCACTACAACACTCTTATAGGATGAATGTCAATGGATAGCTCAAGTGTTTGTGTGAGAAAACTAGGATGGGAATGGTGGAGGAAAACTCAAGAAAATCTCTTTTAACACTCTTGATAAAAAACTCCCCTTTTTATTGGAAGAATTAGCTCTCAATTTAGTGGAGAAAACTCTTTTAATGAAGTGGGAAAAACTGGCTCAAAGTCCACTAAAAAATCTTAATCAAAACAGCCCCCAAATGCCCCAATTTATAGGGCTGAAAAAACTAGCCGTTGGAGGCCTGACAGAACTGTCGGTCGACCATCCGGTCGACCGGCCAACGGTCATATTTCAGACCGTTGAGCCATTGGTCGACCGGTCGGTCGACCGAGGCCAGGATACAGAGAGCAAGTCTCTCTGTCCGGTCGACCGATCGGTCGACCGGGGCCTTTCCAGAGAGCAGAGCTCTCTGGACGGTCGACCGGGTCGGTCGACCGGCCCTCCTGCCAGAACTGGCGTGCACATCTGTGCACGTCGGTCGACCGCTCGGTCGACCGCCTTCAGGCTTCGGTCGACCAGCTGAAGCCAGGACAGAACTGTTAAGGGATTAAAAACTTGGTCTTTTTGGTTGAAATAAAATCCCATAAATTCACAGAAAATCTACAAAAAATGTTTTACCAATATACTTTGATAAACAAACATGCTTGCACAAAATCAAGGCATGTTATAAATGATTTGGACTATTTTTGTAATATGAAAAAATTGGCTCAAATGAAAAACAGTATTTTCCAAAACTTGATTTTTCTAAAACATGTTTTCCAAATCTTCTCCAAATACAAAAACAAGATATTTAAACTCATTTGAAGCATAGAGTGTATGGATATGATCCACTACACATACATGGTGAAATATCTATGTTTTTGACATTAAACACTAAACATGGTTTTGGATAAAACATATAAACTTGAATACCAAAAACCAAACAAGTATTTTTCTAAAAGAAAATTCTTTTCTAAAACAAACTAAATCAAGAGTGTGTGTGTGTGTATATGATATACTTGAGCAATCCACCAACTATTCTATCCTTTACATTTTAATCTAAAAAAAATCTTCTAAAAACAAACCTAGACACAAGTCTTCATCTTCTTGAAGTCTTCACTTGAAGCCTTCTCATTTTCTTGACTTGGTCTAAACATCGTGCAAGCTCCAAAACTTGACTTCAAATCCTTTGTTGAAGCTATGCACCTACTAAGATCTTGATCATAAATCTGTCACTAATTAAACACAAGATCATTAGTACAATAACTACATGAGTTGATCATCATCAAAACTAGAGTGATGGGCCTTCGGGCCAACAATCTCCCCCTTTTTGATGATGACAAAACTCATGAAGTTATATATGCATGGATTAAAGTAAAGCTTCAAAGAAGCTCCCCCTTAACTCATGCATAACAAACAAATAATAAATATGCAATGAATGTACATAAACATGTATGCAAATGTATGGAGATAAAGCAAATCAAATTCTTTTCTCCTATTTGCAAAACAAAACATATATGCATAAACACAAATACTACTCCCCCTTAAGCAAGGAAAACATGCATATATCTCAAATACTTCTCCCCTTTTTGTCAATCATCAACAAAGGGGTTGAAGTAAAAATAAAATCAACAAATTTTTCTCTCCCCCTTTTTGTCCGAAACAAAGAACCAATGAAGGGGTAAGCACAAATCAATAAATAGTTATATGCGATATACATTCATGAAAAGGAAGACGCTAAGTTAGCTTCCCTACACATATACATTACATGAAGAGGGGATGACAAGCCCCAATAGACATAACATATATTATGTAATGCATAAGAGGAGATGTGAAGCTCCCCCTACACACGTGTACCACATAAAGAAGAGTTGTCAAGCTCCTCAATATACCATACACTCAACATGAATCTATATGTAGAAGAGATGTTAAGCTCTCCTTGCATATAGGCAATACAACTCAAAAATATTTTGATTTTTTTCTTATAAAACAAAATTTTGAATTTTCTCAATAAAACAAATCTTGAGAATTTTTCTTAAAATTTTTATTTTCTTATCATAAACAACTTTGTGCTTTATATATGTAAATCAATTTTAACTCAAGCACAAATAACTCATATATATGTATGAAAAATGAGTATACCAATTGAAATTGATACATACATATATAAGAAAACAAAATATGAGTATATACAAAAATAGAGTCAAATTGATACCAATTGAAACGATTCAATGATACCAATTGAAACAATAATAGAATCATGTGTATATCTCATAAACATTAAAGAATAAATAACTAGTTAAATTAATTTTTGAAAAATTAGTTAAAGATCCTTCAAAAACATGAAACCAAGTCATATGTTTTTCATGAATCATACCAAATACACAAGAATTGACACTCGATCTATAAAGCTCAAAAATATGTTCATGAACCAAAGTCATGACTAAACAAATAAGGTGTGAGTGTTCAAAAATCATGTAACTAGCATTTTCATGAAAATAGTCAATGAAGCTCAAAATGATCAAAACAAATTATTCATTTTATTTTATCAAACAAAATATGAAAATTTATTTTTCATATTAAAAACACACTTCTAGGTATATGTATGATTTTATCTAAATCTAACAATATGCATACATATCCCAAACATAAAAGAGTCTATTAAAGGTATTTGCATGAAGGCAAGAGACTCACGGGTATACGTGTATATTTATTAGATTTGAATAAAAATTGCATATACATGAAGTAAAACATGAAAATTGGCAAAACAAGTATAAATGAAAGAATCATCAAAATTAGGCTATACATGTGCATATAGTGAGTACAAATGAACATGAAGTGCAAACATATATAAATCAATTTGTTGTTCACTATTTGTACATGTATAACAACAAGTTTTGATAAAAACTATATTTAAACAAGTTATATACCTCACGAAGCACAAAACATGAACATGCTAAAGAAATTATCAATGAAAAGCATGTAAATAAATTAGGAGTTTAGAGATAGTTACCAACTATACTCCAAAGCTCCAAACATGGTGGTCATCCCACCAAAACTCCTTGATAGCGGTGCATCAAATATGTGTCCATCGAGTCCATGTGCAACCACCACCAAGGCACCATCCCTCTCACGTTTTGTGAGAGCCCTCACCTACATCAAAAACACAAGGTGGGAGTTTTGGTACCCATTTTCTTTTGGGTCCTTGGGGGTTAGTCTTGTAAGGAACCCAAACATTTTTATTTTTAGCAAAATTAAAATGATGAATCTTATCAAAACAAAACTTTGCTAAATGACCTTTGCGGCCACAATGTGTACATTTGTACACCTTAGGATGCTTATGTGTGTGAGTGTGATCATGACGTGCAACATAAGCATATGCATGATGATGATGTGCATGAATGTGTGGAGTTTGTTTCTTTGAAAACAAGGACTCCAATCTCTTATGGTTGAATGCACATGAGCTCAAAATGGAGCTCAAACAACTAATCCTATTTTTTAAAACATTAATCTCACTATTATCAATGGTGGCATGTAAAGCATGGTGAGATTGTGAAACAATTTTCTTATTCTTTTTCGAAACATTTTCTTTTTCATTATCAAAAATTTTTCTTTTTAAAGAAGTGTTTTCATTTCAAACAATTTCTTTTTGTTTTTCCACCAAAACATTTTATTTTTCAAACTAGTGTTTCCTTCACAAAGATCACTCAATTTTGAAAGCAAGGAAACATTTTCATTTTTCAAATCATTATTTTCTTTTTCAATGCATGCAACCTTATTTTCTAATGAATCTTTTTCATTAAGCATGCAATCAAATTTCTTTTTCAAATTTTTATTATCTTTTCTTAGCATGTCATATTTTCCAAGTAATTGTTGACAAAAACAAGCAAGCTCATCATATGACATGTCATTTTCATCTACCTCGGATTCGGTAGTTACCTCAAGGGGGTTATCCCCTTGGACCATATAGCACTTGTTGGGGGTGTCGCTTCCAACGTTCGAATCGCTCCCGGCATAATATAGATCCTTTTCGTCAAGGGAGGTGATGATGTTCCATGCTACAAAAGCCGAATCAATGTTTGAAACCCTAAATAAATAATCATCATTTAGGGTTGACTTTAAAGCATTTAGGGCTTTTGCATTAGCCTCAATATTCTTGCTATCATTAACATATGAATCTTTAATTGTAGCAAGATAAACATGAATCCCTAAGGCTTTGAGGTACAAAGACATCTTAACCTTCCAAATTTGGATGTTAAGAATGTCAAACATGGGTGGTGACATGAAGTCCATGGTGTGTGTACAAAAATATTGTGATTAGCCTAAAAATGAGAATCTTTAACTCTAGATTGTGAGACCCAAATTCAGAGCACTTGACTCTGATACCAATTGTAGGATCACCTAGGAGGGGGGTGAATAGGTGATGGCTAATCTAATGGTCACTTAATGCCAAATAATGCGGAATTAAAAACTATTATGACCTAAACTAAACTCTTAAACTAAACACCACGTATAACACAAGAGTGTAGCCGAATTCCCCGTGAAGGGCTCTGGACTAACTCCTCTAGATTCCCCTAGATAAGGGTTGAGGTGCCGCGTTGGCTCTCTTGGTTAAATACAAGTGTTAGCAAACAATCCCCAAGCAAGTATAACAATTAAGCACAATATGAATATCAAGCATGTAAGGATAAGCACAATAATAGCATGCAAGATATAAATAAGAGACAAAGAGAGAGAGAGAGTGAGCAATCGCAAACACAAGGGATTTGTTTCGAGGTTTGAGCACACTTGCTCTACATCCCCGCCTTCGACACACGAAGGATTTCTACTATAATCGATCCCACTGGATCACTCGGTGCCGCAACAACTACAACTCTCGGACTCCCTAGTCTGTACACACCGCAAGCCCACAAGCTCGCCGAGGCCGCACCTCAAACAAGAAGTTCGCACCCAAACTCGAAACACCGCGGACACACACGTCCGCCTCCTCAAAGTACAAGAAAGAACTCTTGGTGTTCTAAACACTTTGATCACCAATAAAAACTCTCACTACAACACTCCTATAGGATGAATGTCAATGGATAGCTCAAGTGTTTGTGTGAGAAAACTAGGATAGGAATGGTGGAGGAAAACTCAAGAAAATCTCTTTTAACACTTGATAAAAAACTCCCCTTTTGATTGGAAGAATTAGCTCTCAATTTAGTGGAGAAAACTCTTTTAATGAAGTGGGAAAAACTGGCTCAAAGTCCACTAAAAAATCTTAATCAAAACACCCCCCAAATGGCCCAATTTATAGGGCTGGAAAAACTAGCCGTTGGAGGCCTGACAGAACTGTCGGTCGACCGTTCGGTCGACCGGCCAACGGTCATATTTCAGACCGTTGAGCCATCGGTCGACCGGTCGGTCGACCGAGGCCAGGATACAGAGAGCAAGTCTCTCTGTCCGGTCGACCGATCCGTCGACCGGGGCCTTTCCAGAGAGCAGAGCTCTCTGGACGGTCGACCGGCCCTCCTGCCAGAACTGGCGTGCACGTCTGTGCACGTCGGTCGACCGCTCGGTCGACCGCCTTCAGGCTTCGGTCGACCGGTCGGTCGACCGGCTGAAGCCAGGACAGAACTGTTAAGGGATTAAAAACTTGGTCTTTTTGGTTGAAATAAAATCCCATAAATTCACAGAAAATCTACATAAATAGTTTTACCAATATACTTTGATAAACAAACATGCTTGCACAAAATCAAGGCATGTTATAAATGATTTGGACTATTTTTGTAATATGAAAAAATTGGCTCAAATGAAAAACAGTATTTTTCAAAACTTTATTTTTCTAAAACATGTTTTCCAAATCTTCTCCAAATACAAAAATAAGATATTTAAACTCATTTGAAGCATAGAGTGTATGGATATGATCCACTACACATACATGGTGAAATATCTATGTTTTTGACATTAAACACTAAACATGGTTTTGGATAAAACATATAAACTTGAATACCAAAAACCAAACAAGTATTTTTCTAAAAGAAAATTCTTTTCTAAAAGAAACTAAATCAAGAGTGTGTGTGTGTGTGTATATGATATACTTGAGCAATCCACCAACTATTCTATCCCTTACATTTTAATCTAAAAAAAATCTTCTAAAAACAAACCTAGACACAAGTCTTCATCTTCTTGAAGTCTTCACTTGAAGCCTTCTCATCTTCTTGACTTGGTCCAAACACCGTGCAAGCTCCAAAACTTGACTTCAAATCCTTTGTTGAAGCTATGCACCTACTAAGATCTTGATCATAAATCTGTCACTAATTAAACAAAAGATCATTAGTATAATAACTATATGAGTTGATCATCATCAAACTAGAGTGATGGGCCTTCGGGCCAACAAAGAGAGCATCCAGAAAATTGGTATCAGCTATTCTTCAGTTAGTACTGAAACACCGGCCCACATACTGACCTGTGATGCTAAAAGAGATTTCAAATTCCAATTTGAAGTGATACTCACGCATGGAAAGGTTTGGTGGGGAAAGAAGTTAGTGTAGGAATGATTTGTATGGACTGGCACGACATTCTTATGACAGCCTGCGCTGGTGAATTTATTTTTCACTTCATAACTATTCTGTCTATTTTTTATTAATTCTGTCCATTTACCTTCTTTATATTCTGTCCACATTCTAAAACAGTTTGTCCATCTTTTTTACTTTTTGTCCACTTTTAATATATTATGTCCACTTCCTAAGATATTACATCAACCTTTTGTAAATTTAATCCAACGTCTTTATATCATGTCTACATTCTCATTATTTTGTCCATATTTTACATAATATATCCACTTTTTATCTATTTTGACCACCTTTTAACATTAGCAGTTAATGTCTCCTGTGCAGGTAGGGCAGAAGATATTGAAGACGAACCCTGATAGTTTCATTTCTATTGATGTTATAGACAGCTAGTTCAAAAGGCGCTATATTTTTATGGTGCTTGCAGCGAAGGTTTCCAGGACGCTTGCAGACCTCTATTATTTTTGGGTGGTACCTTCCTGAAGGATCGTCACAAAAATACACTTTTGGCAGCTATAACTTATGACAACAACAACAAACTATTCTCGCTTGCCTTTTGCGCGTGCGACATCGAAGATGAGGGGAACTGGGATTGGTTTCTTAGGGTTTGGGACAAATGTTGTATGAAAATATAGCCAAGCCCTATTGTCCACACCACTAACTAGCGTTCATCTTCGATTCAGAAAAGAGGATATTACAATTAGTTGACCGACATTTTCCTGATGCGTTGCACTCACGATATGTGCTCCATCTAATGGATAGTTACAAGAAAGCTTGTAAAAGCCTTGGTTTTAATTTGTCAAATTCACAAGCATTTGCTAAAATTTTAGAGTTGGTTTCTTAATAATACAACATTGAGGTTTACAATAAACAAGTAGAGAAACTAAAGGAAAAGTCAGAAGGGGGCACCAGCTGCTTCTATCGTATAAACCAGAAAATTAGGCAAATGTATTCTTTTCTGGAATAAAGTATCTGTTTTATGACCATCATCTATTATTTTCTATTATTTTCTGTTCACCTTATATAAAACTGTCCACCTTTTATATAATTTTGTCCACCTTCTCTGTAACTTTGTCTACCTAAAAATGATTTTATCCACCATAACTGAGTTTCTGTCCACTTTTATAATGTTTTGTCAGATATGGACATATTACTTCTAATTGTGCGGAGTTATATAATAGCTGGATTCGTGAGGCTAGGTGGCTTCCATTGATACAAATGATAGACCACATATGCATTCAAATCATGAAACGTATGAACAACATAAGGATGATGGCTGTAAAATAGACCACTCTCCTCTGCCCTGAACTGCAAAAGTTATTGGATCACAACATATCAGCATCCTTTCCACTTTTGGTTAAACAGGCTGGTGTATAAATTTATAAAGTTTTTGTTTGGCGTACTGTCGCAGTTCATCCCTCACTTTGGTCTTGCACCTGCCGGGAATGGAATGTTACCTGCATTCCATGTAAACACGCATGTGTCGTTATTCAGTTCATGCAGCAGAGTATTAGTAATTATGTAGATTATCACATGTAGTGGAGCCATTCAAGATGACTTATGTTCCCACTCTATATCCTATCCCCTGATTATGATAAACCAAAGGTCAGATTTAGTCCATTTTATATAACCATTTGTCCAATATAATCGTATTTTGTCCACCTGGAGGTCAATTATGTCTACTTAATTATATTGACCTAACTAATATTCTGTACACATGTAACAGACGAGACTCTCCAAATAAGACTACCTATAATGAAGAAGATGGGAGGAATAAAACAAGACATGTCAACAACCAATTTGTGATGCTCCCTGTTGTATGCGAGAGATGCAGGAAGGAAGGACATAATCGACGTACTTGCAATGCTGAAATAGATGAAGAACTTATTCAACCTAATTAAATGTGGACATTTTTAATTTGTAATGATGGAAAAAGATAGATGAAATCAACCTACTCAATTGTGGACCCTTTTAATTTGTAATGCTAGAATAGATGAAAAATCTGATTATATGTCCACTTTCTCAAATAATTTGTCCGCCTTCTCAATAATTTGCCTCTCTGCCCAACATATTGCTTCACATATGTGACGTAATATCGGTTGGCTTCAAAGCTGTCATTATATCTCATACAGTTATGTTCAAAAGTGGCAAGGTAAGTAGATTTAAATTGATACAAGTGGACAAAAATGAATATAATATGGACATAAATTGATAAAGGTGGACATAATTTGTTAAAAGCTGACAGATATATAGAGAATCACGGACGGACTATTCCAAATTTTCTATGAAGGTCATCATGATGACCATCAAGTAACCAGCGAACCTCTCTTCCAATCAACGCATCCATCATCTGATAACAATTGATAAGTATGTGCAGAAATTATAAATTCTGCAAACCAAATGAAGAATATAAAAGTAGACAACTGACCTTATCATCAAGCATACAGTCGCGCAGCATCTGAAGGTCTTTATGGGTTATAAACATATCTTTCCTCAACCAAACACATTCTTGCCGGCCTTTTTTTTAAAAAAAAGACAATCATTAGAATGGTAGACAAAATCTAACAAAAGTAGAAAAAAATAAATACATGTAGACACATGTTACATAGAGGTGGACATATTTCAAGAAATGTAGCCAAATTTGTATAATAAGTATACAGAATTTGACAAAAATAGAAGTTAACCACACGCCTGGCAGTTGGAGAAACTTCTCTAAAGCAGCACGTTCTTCATTGTTCAGCAAAGTGGATGGGTCCCACTTAGTGACATTGTGGACGAACCTAATCTCTTTACCATCCTCACTGTACATCACGAGAGTGAAGCCAAGATCTTTTGAAACGTTAGCATTCAGTTCTTCAATTTTCTGCAACTCCTTACTGGTCCTAGTTAACAGGCTCATCTGCTCCCGGATCCGACGAACATTCAAGACACGTGGTTCTAATTGGGTCAAAGGGGCAGGGCTTTAGTTGTAAGAGGGGCAAGGGCTTCTATTACATTTTCAGCTGCAGCTTTTCTCTGTCACCTCATTCTCGACCATTTGTCCTGTCCGACGGACAGAAATTTAAAAAATTGGACAAATTTACCAATTCGTGGATAGAAATTATGAAGGTGGACATTTTTTAATTAAGATGTTGGACAAACTTGCCAATTTGTAGACGAGAAAGTGAGAAATGTGGATAGTAAATACCTTAATAGGAACCTGCCATGATGGAGATGTAACAAATTTGGAAGGCTGCCGGATAGATCGTGCCTTCACAGTCTTCACAATGCTAGTCTTACCAACAGAGCCTCATCTTTCTTCGGGTGGCGGTTGTTCATTTTCCAAGAAAACACCATGTGCGCGTTCTTCTTCCTCCTCTGGTGCCTCTACCGTAGCAGCAGGTACCTCTTTCACTGTAGATCATGCTCCATCGTAGCAGCAGGTACCTCTTCCACTGTAGCTTTATTGCTTCCTCTTTTGGTGGCGGTTGTTTGTTAAAATTACACCTAGAGGGGAAGTGAATAGGTGTACATATAATCAAATAAAAATTTTAGACAATTCAACATGAAATAATACAACCGATCACTCAAAATAAGACTTGAAGCCGGATTCTCCGTGAAGGGCTCTAAACTTCTCCTCGTGATTCCTCTAGATAAGAGTTGAGGTGCTCAATTACTATCTTGTTGTGATGAGTATTGATCGACACAAAAAATGAATGATAAACAAGTAAATAGAGATAATAAAGCAGTCGCAAATAAAAGGATTTGTTCCGAGATTCGAGCCACCGCTCTACGTCCCCACCTTCACCATCGTGAAGGATTTCACTATCCATTATTGGATCCTCCACAAAGGGACCTTACAACAAAAAATTACAACCACTCGGAGTACACAACTCCCCAACTCAATCCTCTACACCAGTGGTAGCACAAAGCTAATTGAGATAACAAGCTCTTGGTGATCAAGAGATCACAAACACTCTTTGTAACTCTCTTACAAAAACTCTGTAGAGTAAAATGTAAACTTAAAGCTCAAGGATGCAAGTGAGAGCGAAAATAAAAAAAGAGAGATTTTAAGTGCAGAAAAACTTAATTAAAACTTTGAAAATAAGAGCAAAAAAACTTTGAAATTTTTTCACTTTTGAAAGCAAAAACTAGATTTTCAATAGAATTTATTGTTGTGAAATATTCAATCCCAATGACCCTTCATATAGATTTTAGAAAAATACTTTTAGAAAAGTTTTACCATGTCTAAAAAGGAAAAAATTGACCCTAGAAATTCAACTTTTCACGTTTTAAAAGAAACATGTTAAAAAATGATTTAAAAGAACTGGGTGTTACTGCCAATCTGTAGGTCGACCGGCCGGTCGACCGACCATTCAAAAAAATTTGACTGTTGACTCTCGATCGACCGGCAGTCGACCACGTTTAACTGAGACCAAACGAGTTACAGTGGTCGATCGCAATAAGGGATCGGTCGACCGGTCGTCGACCGGGAATATGCACAACATGCACACCCCAATTGTCAGAGGTTTGGTCGACCATACGGTCGACCGTTCTGGCCTGTAATAGGCACGATCGACCGCTCGGTCGACCGACCTAGGCCAAAAACTGGGTCAATATAATTTTTGAAGATAAAGAAATTTTTTAAATAATTTTTGTTTGAATTTTGGAAGAGAGAAGACATGTATAGCCATAAGATACAAGTTCGAAACTGAGATAGAAATTTTTAAGAAAATGTGAAACAAGTATCGAAATCTAACATATTAAACCTTTACTTTTGAAAACGTGCACTTGTGTGTGTGTATATCTTTGAGCCTCAAATCTATATTCTACTCTTTAACAAACTAGTTTCTTAAAAGGTTCTAATTAACTATAAGAATCTTCAAGCGGGCTTCTCTGATAGTGACGTTGAGTGCTTTGAGCTATGATCCCGTTCTTGAGTACCCTTGAGCCATCAACACCTTCCTTTAGAGGAAGAAACCTGTTGGATCTTCTTGAATCCTGTTAGATCTTTTTAAATCCTGAAATACACTCTTGAACTTGATTAGTACCAAATAACTTCATATGCTTTGTTATCATTAAAACACAAAACCGGGATTGTAACATTTGGGCCAACATTTGTTTCCAAAAGAAACATCTTCTTATTGGTGTTCTTCTTCTGCTTCTCCTACCATACCACTAGCAGGTTCCTCTGCTTCTGTCGCCATAGGATTTGCCCTGATTTCATTGAAGTATGGTCCAGATACGACCTGCTCGTGGAGCCCAGGAGATGTCAAAGCATTCCAAAGGCGGGTAATCTCTTCTTCATATCGATCGTTCACCTACTACTCACGAGATTAAACTTTTAGTATTTCTCGGGTCTTCACTGCCCCAAACTTCTTCCAGATGAAAAATTATTATATGATCATCTTCTTCTTCTTCAAAAGACAATTTCTGTCTAGATCTGGGAGGATAGTATATGACTGGCAAATAATCTGAGTACAGGTGGACAAAAACAGTGTGATATGAAAACAGCTATAAGTGGTCAAATTTTCACAAAAAAAAAGTGGACAAAATATTCTGATGGTAGACAAAATTAGTAACTTATTGGATAGATATTGTGTAAACGCTTATCGATAAATGAAGTCCTCCCACTTCTTATCGGGTGGGAGCGGACTAGATGGGAGGGGAGCGTTCTTGCCTTCTCGCTTCTCTTCTCTTGTCTATTCTCTTTTCTTATTCTATGTTCTCCTCTCCTATGCCCTCCTCTATTCTCTCTACTCTCCACTTCTTCTCTTTCAATTCTTCTTGCCTTCCTTGTTTTGTTTTATCTCCTTCCGTCTTATCTTTCTTTTCTGACCCATCCTTAATTTCTTACAAATCACTAGGTCTTCGTCAAGGACGAGGTATCACAATATCCTTTGCCTTCTGCTGCAATGATTTATGATGAAGGGAACCAATTGCATGCCCCATCTTTTTTCAACCGAAGTGCACATAGGTAGAACCCTTTCAATATGCATGTATGATTTTCAGAGTTTGGCGAGAAGTACCAGAGCTGTAACCATGCAGACAAGATTACAGAAAATATGGACAAACTTTTAAGAATGTGGATAAAATTAAATAAAAAATAGACACAATAATAAAAAAAATGGACAGAACTGAAAATGTGGTCAAGATTAGACTTTCGTTAACCGGGGGCACAACTAGACATGTAAACGTATGCAGTACCTTTTTCCATGGCTCTCTTTGCATCTCGAATACCTCTGATTGTCTTCTTATGGATTGACACAACCCACGTCATGGCTTAGACACTTTCAGGGTGCGACAGTCTTGAAGAGACACTTGGAGATAGTTGTTTTATGTTCGAAAACCGAATCATGCTTAATTGGTAGAGTATTTGCAGCAAAACAAATCTTCAATGTTCCCAACTCTCTCACTCTCCACAAGCGTCCTTAGAAGCTCCACAATATAATATCTTTAATAGTAGATGGTCAAACATTACTTAAAGATAGACAAATATTTAAAATTGTTGACAGTTTTGATTGAGAGTGGACAAATTTAAAAATATATGGACAAATTATAATAAAGGTGGCCTTTTCTTGTTTACAGCCTTAGCTTTTCCATCGCGCATGACCTCCTTCTTCTCTACTGTCTTATTCTCTTTCTTCTCCCAAGGCCTATTTTCGAAATATCTATTCCACAAAGAGGTTTCCTTAATGGTCATGTTCACAAAGCGACCTACGATGAACAAAAATGTGTGTCCGTGAATCCACGAAGGCGGGAAAGAACGAAGGATGCCTTGTGACTGGAACTTTTGCGCAGTTTCATCCCAGTCAGTCACGACCTGATGAAGGGTCGCTCGGTCTGCTGGCAGTAGTCCCAGCTCTATGAAGTGGACAAATGGGGAACCATTAAAAGCTGTCTGGTGGGCATCCCTTATGCAAGGTAACAGACCCTCCATAAAATGAGAATAAGGCTGAATTCAGAAAACATGACAGAGTAGTATCTTGGTATCCTTCATTTTCTTCTTTACAGAAGTACATCTGCGAAAGTTAAACAAATTAACAACAAGGTGAACAGAATATAAGATAAGGTGGACAGAATATAAACGAAGATGGACAGAAAATAAGACTACGTGGACAGATAATAAAAAAAGATTGACAGATAACCAAATGAGGTGGACAAAAGAACAATTTTTAAAATTGTGAACAAAATGGGTAATGTGGACATATTTGCTAGAGAGGTGGACATAAAAACAGATGAATTGCAGACCAAAAAATAACAAAATAACATATCAAATCATTGTTTGTGCCTCTTTTTTCTTAAGTGGGTAGATATGAAACTGAGTGTACTAATTGTTGGCCCAAAGGCCATTTGCCCTAGTTTTAATGATAACAAAACATATGAAGTTATGTTTTTCTAACATTTCCTTTAAATAAGTTTCAGGATTTCTCATTATTGCATTTGGCTTCCTAGATAAGACTCACAACGTTTAGAAGCCATGAAGATGTCAATCCAAGAGCCTAAGCATCAAGAAGACCTATGAACGGGATTCAACACGCGCGAAGATCAAGTTTGCAAAGAGTATAAAGCTATACAAGATTTCTATTTTTATGTATTTTTAGTATAGGATTTATAGCTTTGTTAAAACCAAGGGAGTACGGTTGATAGCTCTTGAGATTCATACACGCGCACACATCTTTCATATCTCCAAATGTTTTTGAAAAAGACTTCAACACGTTTCTCTTTTTTGTTTTCAAAAACGAGTTTCAAAAAAATCAGTTTTCTATTTAGAAAAGTATTTTTATCAAAATATAGTTCTACATAGTTTGGTGTGATGATCTCTGATCACACACTGGATCTATCATGTCCTAAGAACTTTATTTTATGTTTGTAATCAAAGTATATTTCATTAGAAAATATTGGACTTCAAAAGATTTTCAAAATGTGACTTTGGTCCTAGGTCGGTGACTTATCGGTCAACCGTTGACCGAACAAAATTGCTCTGTCGGTCGACCGAGCGGTCGACCGACATGCACAAAATTTTCTTAGTGCCTTGTGCGCACTTCGGTCAACCGACCGGTCGACCGACATTGAGACATTTAGTTTCGGTTGGGCACGGTTGACTGTTCGGTCAACCGTCAAAGAGATTGGATCTCTGTTTGGGTTGTATGGTCGACCGTTAACCCCAATGGTCAGAAATTTAATCATTGACGGTCCATCGGTCTGTAGACTGGCAGAACAATCTTATTCTGATTTTGACCCTAACGGCTAGTTTTCTATTTGTCTTTTTCTGGATCACATCCCGACGACTCTTTTGAGTTTTCTCTTCATATTTTCATGCCCTATAAATATGGAGCTGTAAAAAAACTCTAGAACAAGTTTTTATCATCCAAGATTAAGTTTAAGTGATCAAAATTCCGTTTCCTTAGAAAATTTTGATATTGAGCCAAAATTCCACATCATTAATTTTTAGCTTGAGCTTTCCTTTACATCTTTACAAGCTATTTTCACTACACAATCTCAAAGAGCTTCAACTCCTTTACTTGTTATAGGATTGTATTTGAGTGAGCCTTTGTGATCAAGAAAAAGATCATGTTTTCTTGTATTTTCGAAGTTGTAAAGGTTGCGACTTCGAGTGAGCTTGTGAGCTCTATTGTAAGTGTTGTGGCACCAAGAGACGGACTTGCGGGTCCGTTAAGTTCTTGTAGGAATTTTTAAGAGTTGTCGATCTCGCGGGATCGCAATAGTGGGAATCCTTCATTGTGGTGAAAGCGGGAACGTAGAGCGATGGTTCGAACCTCGAAACACATCATTGTGTTTGTGATTGCTCTCCTTATCTCTTTACTCAACTCTCTCTACTCTTGCATACTAAAATTGTTCATCTTATTGCAAGTATATTTAGTGTTGTGATTGTTTGTTGCTAATTGCTAGTAATAATTTTTAAATTCCGCATTGTTTATCATAAACCTATACCTATCACCTATTCACCCCCCTTTAGGTGATTTACATTTGGTATCAGAGCCCAACCCTAGTTTTGATTTAACCACCTTATGGAGATCCTTCATTTGGCTATATATATTTCTTGCATTTGCTTTTTGTTTTTGCACTCATATTTGTTTTCATGGCATCACACGACTTCTCTAGCATCAAGTCCCCACCCAAATTTGATGGGTTAAACTTTCCCATTTGGAAGGTCAAGATGACTCTTTTCCTTAAGTCCCTAGGAGTTAGAGTTGCCAAAACCATTACCAAAGAATTTATTGAACCTCACTGTGATGAGGATACATAGTCCGAAGCAACCGCCAAGGACTATGAAGCCAATGCCAAAGCACAATATGCACTTACACAATCTTTAAATGATGATGATCTTTCTCGTGTAATTAATTGCAAATTGGCTTTTGAGGTTAGGAATGATTTAATCATTACTCATGAGGGGACAACGCAAGTCAAGAGATCTAAAGTTGACTTGCTTCATTCTCAATATGAGAATTTCTACATGCTTAACAATGAAATTATTGATGAGATGCTTACTCGGTTCACCAAAATTACTAATGGGTTATCTTCTTTAGGTGACTCCATTGACAATGATCAGAAGATAAGGAAGGTCATTAGAGCTCTCCCTAAAGCTTGAGAAGTGAAGGCTACAATGTTAAAGGAGCTCAATGATAGGGAAGAAATGGACTTCTCAGGATTCATCGGAAATCTCAAGACACATGAGATGGAGATGAAGGTACGAGAAGAAAGGGAGACTCCAAAGAAGAAATCTAAAGCTTTCAACGCTGCTCCCTTATCCATTGATGAATAAGAATCGTCTAAAGACGATAACGAGTGTTGTGCGCGCAGACAATCACAACAACAAACCAACATAGAATCCCTAGATCTCAATCTCAGAACAATGAAATCAAAAACAAGAAGAACAACCCAATCGCAAACAACAGATTTAACGAGGTTCGGCCAACTTGCCTACGTCCTCGGGGCAATCCACGGAGACAGATTTCAATTAGGAAGATGATTACAATAGCTCTGGATCTCTTAGAGTACAAGAGAGTCCGCAGCTTTTCTTTCTGTAGGCACTCTACCCTAAAAATTACAATTAGAGCTTAAATACATAACTTCCCGAAACAGCAATTATCGCCCAGATCCGACTATCGGTCGACCGGTCCGGTCGACCGACTCCCTCTCACGGTCGACCGGACCGGTCGACCGAAACAAACCGAGAGTTGGGTTTCCTGCAGACAGCTTCTCCGGTCGACCGGTCCGGTCGACCGCTCAAATCCTGTGCACATTGTGCACGTCGGTCGACCGGACCGGTCGACTGACCTCTGTCTTTTTCTGCTGCTGCTTCTTTTCCTGCCCGCTGTTCCTTCGCCTTTCGTCGTAGAATCCTTGGCAGTCTTCAACAGCACCTGGCATGACCTCATCTCCTCTACTGTACTCTCTCCTCCACCAACAATTCTCCACCTCGGTGAAGATTGTTAAATCTGAGCCGAATTCCGACTCGATAGCGGCTGCACCAACCCGGTTGCCTACGTACCCCTTGCCCAAGGGATCAAGCCGTCCGTAGTTCACCCAAATGAGCTTCAGCAAGCTCAATTCACCTGAAGGATCTGGAGCAAGTCTTTGCAGTGTGCAAACTTTACTCCCGACACCACCTTTGTAAGCATATCGGCTGGATTCTCCAAAGTGTGAACTTTCAACAAGTCAATGTCACCTTCTTCTAGAATCTCCCGAACAAAGTGATACCTGACATCAATGTGCTTCGTCCTTGCATGGTAGACTTGGTTCCTTGCCAAATAAATGGCACTCATACTGTCACAGTGTATCTTCAAGATCTCCTGTTCCACTCCCAAGTCATCTAGCAAACCCTGAAGCCAAATCGCCTCCTTCATGGCCTCGGTCAAGGCCATATACTCCGCCTCTGTAGTCGACAACGCAACTGTGGACTGAAGTGTGGAGCGCCAACTCACCGGTGCCTGTGAGAATGTGAATACATACCCAGTAGTCGACCGGCGTTTGTCAAGGTCACCTGCATAGTCCGAATCCACGTACCCTATGCATTCTTGCTTCCCGGTGTTGTCCTTCTCAAATACGAGGCCTACATCAACAGTACCCTTGATGTACCTCAGGATCCACTTCACAGCTTCCCAATGACCCTGACCTGGATCATGCATATATCTGCTAACCATGGAAACTGCCTGTGAAAGATCCGGCCTTGTACACACCATCGCATACATCAAGCTACCCACAGCATTGGCATACGGAACATGAGTCATATGCTCACGCTCCTGAACACTCCTTGGAGACATCTTCGCTGACAACTTGAAGTGTGGCGCCATTGGTGTACTAACAGTCTTAGTATCTTTCCCGATATTAACCTCTGCAGTACCTTCTCCAGATAGCCCTTCTGAGTCAAGCTTATCCTGCCAGCATCCCTGTTCCTTGTGATCTCCATGCCCAATACTTTCCTTGCTTCCCCCAGGTCCTTCATCTCGAACTCGGACGATAAAGTCTTCTTTAGAGAATCAATTGCAGATCTTGACCTAGAAGCAATTAGCATATCATCTACGTAAAGTAGTAGATAGATATACTCACCCGATGGTAACTTGTTGTAGTACACACATGGATCGAAATGGCTTCTTGTGTACTTCTTCTTCCTGATGAAGCTGTCAAATCGTTTGTACCACTGTCTTGGAGACTGCTTCAAACCGTACAGCGATTTCTTCAGCTTACATACCAACTCCTCTTTCCCTGCAGCTTTATAACCTGTGGGCTGAGTCATGTAGATCTCCTCCTCAAGATCGCCGTGGAGAAAGGCGGTCTTCACATCAAGTTGGTCAAGGTCCAACTCGTTCTGCGCCACCAAGGCTAATAGGATCCGAATAGACGAGTGTTTAACAACTGGAGAGAACACCTCGTTGTAGTCGATTCCTTCTCTCTGTGCGTAGCCTTTAGCCACCAGCCTTGCCTTGTAGCGCACTGTATCTTCCTGAAGAGATCCCTGCTTCTTAGCAAATACCCACTTGCACCCTATGGCCTTCTTCCCCTTTGGCAACTTGGTAAGTTCCCATGTGTTGTTCTTGTAAAGAGACTGCATCTCTTCATTCATAGCCCCTTTCCATAACTCAGCTTCTGAACTGATTTCAGCTTCCCTGAAAGTAGATGGAATGGCCTCTTCAACAACTGGAAGTGCATAAGCAATCACCATGTCTGTAGTGAGCCAGCCAGGTCTCCTAGTATTCCTCCGTGGTCTTCCAACTGCAGTAGTATCTGGAACAGTACCCATGACCTGCTCCTGATCCTCTTCAACAACTTCAGCATCTTCTTCTGCAACTTGATTACCTCCCTGTGTCACCTCAGGGATGATCTTTACTGACACTGTGTCCTCTAGAGATGGTGGATTTGCATCACTCTCCACCTGCTGCAATAGCTCCTTGGTCTTGTTGGTCTCCACCTGCTGAGAGACCGTAGGCTTCATCATAGAGGCCTCATCAAATGTGACATCCCTGCTGATTATGAACTTGTTGTCCTGTTGGTCCCAGATCTTGAACCCCTTGGTTCCTTTCTTGAAGCCAACAAACACTCCTTTCTTCGCTCTCGGATCCAATTTGTCTTCTCTGACATGATAGTAGGCTGGACATCCAAATATCCGGAGCACATCATAATCATCAGCAGCTTTACCCGACCAAGCTTCAAGAGGGGTCTTCCCTCCTATTGCAGATGACGGCAACCTATTGACGAGATGGCATGCATACCCCAAAGCTTCAGCCCAGAACTTCTTTGGTAATCCTGCATTGGACAATATGCACCGAACCTTCTCTAGCAAAGTCCGGTTCATTCTTTCAGCCACCCCATTCTGTTGCAGAGTTTCCCTCACTGTGAAGTGCCTCTCTATGCCCTCATCAAGACATAGCTTCTGGAAAGGGTCTGACTTGTACTCTCCTCCGTTGTCAGAACGAAGGACCTTGACTTTTCTTCCCGTACTCCTTTCCTGATTAGCCTTCCACTTCACAAACAATTCTAGGACTTCATTCTTGTGTCGCATGGTGTACACCCAGCACCGCCTAGAATAATCATCAATAAACGACACAAAATAGTGGTTTCCCCCAATTGATGCAGTCTTGGTGGGTCCCCATACATCTGTGTGAACATAATCAAGAATGTCTTCGGTGCAGTGTGAAGCTGTACCAAACTTCACCTTCGTCTTCTTGCCGATGATGCAATGTTCACACAGATCCAATTTGCAGGTCTCTGCACCCTTCAGCAGCCCTTTCCTCACAAGAGCTTGCATCGATTTCTCCCCTGCATGTCCCAGCCTCATGTGCCATAGCCGGGTTAGATCTTCCTTCTGACTGGTAGAAGCTGCCACCTGCCCTGTCACTGTACTACCCTTCAAGTAATACAAATTGTTCCGGCGGTCGGCCTTCAACACCACCATTGAGCCCTTTGTCATTTTAAGAACACCTTCTTTAATAGACACACTGAGCCCCAATGATTCCAAAGCACCCACAGAGATCAAGTTCCTCTTCAGCTGAGGTACATATCTCACTTCTTTCAGCTCCCTCACCATCCCGTCAAACATCCTGATCGGAATAGTGCCTACACCTCCATGATGCACGGATGATCGTCGCCCATGACGACCGAACACCCCTCCAACTTCTCAAGACTGGTAAACCAATCTCGATTAGGGCATACATGATATGTAGCACCTGTGTCCAGGATCCACTCTTTATCCACCGAGTAACCTACAACAGGAGTAGTCACTGAAAAAGAGAACTCTGAAGAATCTGAATCTGCTCCATCTGCCTGTGATTTACCGCTTGTAGCCTTTGTCACCCTTGCCAGATTTGCCTCAGACTTTGATTCCTTCTTCTTCCCCTTGTACTTTGGACAGTCAACCTTCCAGTACCCAATCTCTTTGCAGAACATGCACTGATTTTTCTTAAGATCCCTGAAGCCCGACCTAGACTTCGATCTTCCTCTCACCTCCTTACCTTTCCTCGATGAATTCCTGCCTCTTACTTCCAAAGCCTCCGCTGATGAACTAGACCGACCTGAATGTCTCTCATTCTTCCTTGTCTCATAACTCATCAGTGCTGATGACACTTCATCATAAACTAAGGTTTGCCTTCCATTTATGAATGTCATAGTGAATGTCTCATACTCCTCCGGTGGGAGTGAGTTCAGGAGAATAACTGACTTGTCTTCCTCACTTACAGTGACATCCACATTTAGCAAGTCTGTAAGAAGCTTCGTATATCGGTTAATGTGCTCGTTTACTGTGCTTCCCCTCTGCATCCTGAACTGATACAGCTTACTCTTAAGTTGCAACCTAGACTCCACACTCTTTGTCAGGTACTTCTTCTCAAGAGTATTCCACAGTTTCTTCGCTGACGTCTCATGTTGTACAAGATATTTGATGTCTTGTGACAAGCATGAACGTATCAAGCCACATGCCGACCTATTTATCTTCGCCCACTCTTCCTCAGTAGTAGTGGTCTTCTTCCTCTCTAATAGGAGCGTGTCCTCGAGGTTCTGTGCATTCAATGCATCCATGACCTCACACCTCCACATCCCGAAATTATTAGTTCCATTGAACTTAACAACTTCAATCCTTGAGTGATTCATTGTTTTAACGGAAGTAGTTTCTTCTGCCATTGAGGTCTTCTTTTGATTCTCTATTTATGCGGAAGAATTATCCAATTGAAAATAGATCTCTACTCAGATAAAAAAGAGATTTTTTACCTGCCTCTTGAAACCCTAAATCGAGTTTCTCACCGGATCTACTTCAATCACTGATTCAACAAGCCCTCCTTGTGTCCTCCTGAGAACGACACACGATCTCCTTGAACACCAATACCTCTGACCTGAGATCGACACACGATCTCCACCTGATCAGATCTGGAGCCCTTCGAATCCTCAGAATCCCAAGCGTAGCCTGAAGCTCTGATACCACTTGTTGTGCGCGCAGACAATCACAACAACAAACCACAGAGAATCCCTAGATCTCAATCTCAGAACAATGAAATCAAAAACAAGAAGAACAACCCAATCGCAACAACAGATCTAACGAGGTTCGGCCAACTTGCCTACGTCCTCGGGGCAATCCACGGAGAGAGATTTCAATTAGGAAGATGATTACAATAGCTCTGGATCTCTTAGAGTACAAGAGAGTCCGCATCTTTTCTTTCTGTAGGCACTCTACCCTAAAAATTACAATTAGAGCTTAAATACATAACTTCCCGAAACAGCAATTATCGCCCAGATCCGACTATCGGTCGACCGGTCCGGTCGACCGACTCCCTCTCACGGTCGACCGGACCGGTCGACCGAAACAAACCGAGAGTTGGGTTTCCTGCAGACAGCTTCTCCGATCGACCGGTCTGGTCGACCGCTCAAATCCTGTGCACATTGTGCACGTCGGTCGACCGGACCGGTCGACCGACCTCTGTCTTTTTCTGCTGCTGCTTCTTTTCCTGCCCGCTGTTCCTTCGCCTTTCGTCGTAGAATCCTTGGCAGTCTTCAACAGCACCTGGCATGACCTCATCTCCTCTACTGTACTCTCTCCTCCACCAACAACGAGGACTTTGCTATGCTCATTCGAAGAGTGGGCAAGATGTTCTTCAAGAAGGGGAGACAAAGTAACTTCCGAAGAGGAAGACCCAAGGTAGATTCGAGAAGAAAAAAGAGGAGATATGTCCTTGCTATCATTGCAAGAAGACGGGCCATCTCATTGCGGATTGACCTTCTCTACAAGCAGCCACCTCCAAGAAAGTGCACAAGAAGAAAAAGGCTATGGTGACCACGTAGGACAATTCGGAAACCGAATCTGAAGAAGAAATTGGCACCACACATGTGTGCTTCATGGCAAACGGAGAGGGTACATCTAAGGTAAATTTTGAAGCCACTCTTGATGAAAATGATTTAACCATGGATGAACTTGCTCAAGTTTTTGAAGAATTACAAAACCAATATGAAATTTCTATTGCTCAAAATAAAAAATTGATAAAGGAAAATGAGCTTTTAAAGAACAAATTAGATATTATTTTTAAAGAGAAAAATGAGTTATCTATTTCTTTTAAAAAGATCAAAAAGGATTTTAATGATCACAAAATTATTTAAAAGGGCAAAAGCTTTAATATTGTTTTTAATAAAAATAAATTTTTGAATATCCAAAAACGAATTGATGTTTTGGATACTACTTTGAAAAAGTGTGCCTTTGATATGAATAAATTTAGTTTCATGTTTCCAAAGGGGAAAAAACCCAAAGGAAACATATATCTCATACATCTCACACACAACATGAAAAACATGCACAACATACACATATACATAAACACAAGCATGCTTTTATGTATGGCAAAGTGTACACTTGTACACATTGCGGCCGTAAAGGGTATTTAGCAAAATTTTATTATGCAAAGTTAAATATAATAAATAAAAATTTTTGGTCCGAGAAAGTACTAACCCGATAGAACCAAAAAAGATTTGGGTACCAAAGAACACACCAAACTTGATTGATGTAAGTGTATCCTCCTCCTCCAAAACGTAGGGGGAGATGGTGTCTTGGTGGTAGATGCATTGGAGCTCAAAGGATCAATCGATATGTTGCATCGCTATCAAAGAACACCCCTTTTGGAGATTGTCTATAGTTCGGTAACATCTACACTTAAAAATTTCATTTCTAACTAGATCTATGTATGCATAGGAATAGCTAGCTTTTCATGTTTGTTAACATGTTTTATTTGTGTTAACATGATTTTTGTTTTTGATAGCATGTTTATACTTGAGCTAGTTCTTTGACATTTTTTTTGTTCTATATACTAGCTCATGGATTGATTGCTCATGCTTATAGTGTTTACCCATGCTCATTTTTTTTATAGATATGTGTACTTAGATTCTTTTATTTGTTCATAAACATGTACATGTTTTTGTTTGTGTATCTATCTTGTATTTGGGTATCCTATTTAAACTATTTTTAAGCAATATCAAGATAGCAATTACGCGCCTCAACTTTTATCTAGAGGAATGATTAGGAGAAGTTCAGGACCCGTTAAGGTATTTGGCTTCAATATCTTATATTTTATTGCTTAAGAGATGAGTTAATCAATACAAAATGTATTCTTAAATATGCTAAAATATATCTTGATATCATATTTTATCTTATGACCATAAGATTGTTAGACTTCTAGTTCTATTTTTATGGATGAAAAAGATTTGTGGTTAAAGTATTTTCAAAACCCTATTTTATATTGTTCAAAAATAGTTTTTAGGGTTATTCCAGTCGACCGACTTGGCCTGAAATAAGGCTGGTCGACCGATCGGTCGACTGAGATAGCCTGGTATAACATTTTTTGTTTTTGACCTTGAACCGGTCGAACAACTGTAACCCAGTTGGTCTCGGGTAGACCAGGTCGACCGGCGGTCGACCGTAAGTAGGGTCGGGCTGTTTTGACCTGCTTTTAAAACCCTAGTTTCCTCCTCATCTCTCATTTTCTTCTCTTCCACCGTCGTTCTCTTTTCTTCTTTCCCGGTCGACCGTAAGTCAAGTCTGGGCTATTTTGACCTACTTTTAAAACCCTAGTTTCCTCTCTCATCTCTCATTTTCTTCTCTTCCACCTCGTTCTCTTCTTTTCTTCCCCATTTTCTTTCCTCCCCTCTCTCTCTCCAACATCCCTAAAACCAAATTAATCCCCAAAATTTCATGGATCCCACTTCTATTCTCTGGATTCCTTGATTTCAAGGTGAAATTTTTAGAATCTTTTCAGGTAAAATCCAAGTTTTTCGCAAATTTTGTTGTGTCTATTTTTTCCTTCAATTCCTTCTAAATTCGCATCTAGATTGTATTCTTCATCTTAATTTCTCACCATGTCTAAGCGTGCAAGAACCGAAAAGGGCAAACAATCTGAATCATCCACAAATCCATTTGTCTCACAAAATGCATCCCATAAATTCTCTATAATTCATAACAAGAATGTGATTTCGGGTCAGATGGTAGTGCTTACTGTTTTTGAGCACCTTAATCTTGCACAAATCTTGAGTACTAACGCATTAGAATATCTTGTCACTATTAAGGAACCTGTTTACCCTGAGCTAGTTCACTACTTTTACTCTATCTGTCCTTCCATAATAATTATATTAGATCTAGAGTCATGGGCAAGACTATTAACATCTCTATGGATAAATTTGCCCATCTACTGCACCTCTCCTGTGAAGGTGTAGACATTCATAATGTAGATCTTCATAATTTCGAGTACCAGGATGGTGAGACTGCTCTCACCATGTCTCTATTGCTTCATGGCGATGAGAACCCAGCTTTGGCAAGGAATGAGGAGGTGAAGTACTACACTCTCACCGCCCAAGCCCTAACTAAAATTGTGTTTTATAATCTCCTGCTAAAATTAGAAGAGTATGGTAACGCCTGGGGATCTACACCTCTTCTGATCTATTGTCTTTTGAAAAGCATTAGAGTCAATATCCCAAAACTCATCGTTAACTTCATACTTTATGAGCACTTGTTGATCCCAAGTCGGCTCCTATCTTTTGGGATGCTCATCACCCGTCTCCTCAAACAGATAAAATTTGACCTATAGGGTGAAAGGACCATTACACCTTCCATTGACATCAACAACACACTTCTAAAAAGGATTCATGTAGGGGAACGTGCTCCTATTCCTTAACCCCCTCCTATCATTCCACCTGTTGTACCTGGATTCTCCTCCACTTCTGTAGATCCCTTTGCTGCTCTTTCAGCTCAACTTCAAGACCACTTTCTGAAGATCACTACTCAGCTTGAGAAGATGTCGGCTCGTCAGGAAGAGATCCAATAGGGATTTCAGAATGACTTGGCATATATATGCTCTTCCATCAGTTACCTTCAGATATGTGTTGATGAGAGCTATGGTAGACATGCATGGCTTGTTCGTCTTTCGAGCGGCTACGCACAGCATTTCCATCTTCAAGTCCTTTTGATCCATGAGTTCCTCCTCTAGCTCCTTCTGAGGCACCGGCTCATCTGAAGATCTAGATTTTCAGGAAGATTGAACCCTTTTTGTGATGTTGACAAAAAGGAGAAGAGTGTTTGGAGTAATCTAGGGGTTTATGTTTTTATGTATTTGGTACTCTTTTGTTTTGGACATGTATTCTGTTATTTGGACATGCAGTATGTTTGGAACATGTAGTACCTATTTTGTTAGGTCATGGAACTTGTGTTGTTGAACCTATTTTGTTATGACATGAAACTTATGTTGTTGATATGGTCTGGTTCTTTTATGATATCAACTTTTGTTGGTGAGATATGTATCTCCTTTTGTTGATTCGTTTTCATCTATATATTTGTGTGAGATCTACATATCTGTTGTCTTTGTATGGTATGTGGTGTTTTTGATTTTGAGTATCTTTTTGTATACTATCCATCTACCACATGTTTTGGGGGTTGGCGGTATTGGATGGTTGGAGGAAACCATTTGTGCATTCGTATTTCCATATTCTTTGTATGCATAAGTGTGTTGCATAGAGCTTACTTTGCAATATCATATTCATATACTATAGTTGATGCATTTTGCTTATATGATACATTTGTTATATGCATGTGTTTAGGGGAGCTTCGCTTGAAGTTTCCTTCCAATTTATTTTTAATAACTCCATGTGTTTTGTCTGAAAATACACCTAGAGAGGGGTGAATAGGTGTATTAGCTAATCTAATGAGAAATGATGAGGAATTAAAAACTAATTACAACACACTATGTGTAATCAAAGAGTGTAGCCGAATTCCCAGTGAGGGGCTCTGGACTATCTCCTCTAAATTCCTCTAAATAAGAGTTGAGGTGCTATATGAAGCTCTCTCGGTTCAACACAAGTATAGACACACAAATAATATCAAGCATATATGATATGATCAATATGATGCAATGCAAGATATAAGAGAGAGACTTTAAAGATAGTGGATCAAATGCAAACATCGAGATATGTTTCAAGGTTCAAGTCACTGCTCTACGTCACCGCCTTCACACAGAAGGATTTTCACTACGTCCACACAAGACCTCTCACACAGGGAACCTCCACCGAGAAATTTGCAAGTACAAGGTTAGGAGTTCACAACTCCTCTCTCTAACACAACCATCTCTGCACAAGAGGCAAGGCACAAAGTCAAAACAATAATCACCTCTACACAAAGAGGGATAAGGCACAAAGACAAACTCAACTACAATCACCTCTACTCAAAGAGGGATAGCCACAAATCCAAGCACAACCTCCTCTACACTTAGAGGGATAGGCACAAACCAAAGCAAAGAAAAGATTACAACTTGGTGATCTCAAAGACCACAAACAACTCTTGGTGATCCCAATAGACCACAAACTATAATTCTCATAAAAACAAGATCTTATAGATATGATAGATATGATAGCTCAAATGTGAGAAAACAAGGTGTTTGAAAAACAAATCACAAAGAAAACACTTATGAAAAATACTAGAATGAAATAGATATGAAGATCAAAACAATTTCCTCAAGACTCTTTTTTTCTTTGATTTTTTCAAACCTTGAAAACAAATAAAAATAAAACTTTATAGCCCAAAAACATTTTAAAATCTTGCTGCAATACACTTGGAAAGATAGGAAATTTTGCTCTCAAAAACTATGTTAAAAACAGCCTAAGAGATGGCTATTTATAGGCTCTCAAAAATCTACCCGTTGACAGCCAGGAAAGGTCCAGAATGACCTTCCGGTCGACCGGCCCAACGGTCATTTTTCTAACCGTTGTGCCTTCGGTCGACCATCCGGTCGACCGGGTCAAGCCTGTCGGTCGACCGCCCGGTCGACTGGCAGCACCCGAGAGTTGGGTGCTTTCAGTCGGACGACCGCGCGGTCGACCGACCTACTTGGCTGGCTTGTGCACTTTTCTCGTGACATCGGTCGACCACTGGTCCGGTCGACCGACCACTGGTCCGGTCGACCGCCAGTATGGACTGGCCGGGTTTTTTAGAACTGAAAACTTGGGTATTTTAACACTAATTAAATCCCATAAATTCTCATAAATTTCATAAAAATAAGTTCTTGTAAGATCTTTGAATAACAAATATGCGTGACCAAAAAACAACACATATTACAAACTATTTGAACTATTTTTGTGATATTGAAATATTTGGCCTAAAACAAAAACGGTTTTTTCTAGAAACCAATCTTTGAAATGGAAATCCGATTCTCCGAAACTTATATAAATACAAAAACAAGATATTTAACACTCTTTTGAAGCATATTGTATGCGGATAGAATTCAATACATATGTAATTGATATATCTATGTTTTTGACATGAAATCCAAAAATAAATTTTGTTTAAATACAAAACTCCAAGCAATGAATAGGATTATCAAAATCAGTTTTTCTAAGTATATGAAGTATATATGTATATAGATGAAATCTAATATACATTTAAACCATGTAAACTTGTTTTGATTCTATCTATTCATGAAAACCATATATATGTCCAGTTGAAATACAAAATCGGTTAAACTGAAACCAAACATATTGAATTTGTGTGTGTGTGAGAACTTGAGCATATCAACACTATCTATCTTTACACAAGATCTAAACTAAACACAAACTGAAGTCTTCTTATAGAACTCCTTCTCCAAGCCGACTCGATCCAAACACGATCCAACGAGCTTGACTCCAACCGAGTGCTAGATGCGATCTTGACGCGCGAGCTCTTGAATCTACGTGAGATAGCTCCAAGACTTCTTTATTGAAGCTAAACACGTACTAATATCTTGATCAATAACTTAAACTATATAAGCACAACATTATTAGTAAACTAACCTTCATAAATTAGTCATCATCAAAACTAAGATGAAAGGCTTATGGGCTAACATTGTCATCATCAAAAGGGGAAGATTGTTGGCCCAAAGGCCATTTGCCCAAGTTTTGATGATAATAAAATATATGAAGTTATGTTTTTCTAACATTTCCTTTAAATAAGTTTCAGAATTTCTCGTTGTTGCATTTTCCTTCCTAGATAAGACTCACAATGTTTAGAAGCCATAAAGATGTCGATTCAATAGCCTAAGCACCGAGAAGGCCTGTGCACAGGATTCAACACGCTCGAAGATCAAGTTTGCAAAGAGTGTAAAGCTATACAAGATTTCTATTTTTATGTATTTTTAGTATAGGATTTATACCTTTGTTAAACTAAAGGAGCAAGGTTGATACTCTTGAAATTCACACACACACGCACATCTTTCATATCTCCAAACGTTTTTGAAAAGGACTTCAACTCATTTCTCTTTTTCGTTTTTAAAAACGAGTTTCGAAAAGCCAGTTTTATATTTAGAAAAGTATTTTTATCAAAATATAGTTCTACATAGTTTTGTATGATGATCTTTGATCACACACTGGATCTATCATGTCCTAAGAACTTTATTTTGTGTTTGTAATCAACGTATATTTCATTGAAAAAATATTAGACTTCAAAAGATTTTAAAAATGTGATTTTGGCCCTAGGTCGGTCGACCGACTAGTCTATCGTTGATAGAGCAAAATTTCTCTATAGGTCGACCGAGCGGTCGAGCGACATGAACAAAATTTTCTTAGTGTTTTGTGTGCACTTCGGTCGACTGACGAGTCAACCAACTGTGAGACATTTAGTCTCGGTTGGGCATGGTCGACCGACTGGTCGACCGTCAGAGAGATTGCCTTTTGTTTGGGTTATACGGTCGATCAGGCAGTCGACCGCTAACCCCAACAGTCGAAAATCCGACCGTTGGCCATCGACCGGTTGATCGACTGACAGAACAATCTTGTTCTGATTTCGACCCCAACGGCTAGTTTTCTGTTTGTTTTTTTCTAGGTCACATCCCAACGACTTTCTTGGGTTTTCTCTTCATATTTTCATGCCCTATAAATATGGGAACTGTAGAATACCCTAGAACAAGTTTTTATCATCCAAGATTAAGTTTAAGTGATCAAAATTCCTTTTCTTTAGAAGATTTTGATATTGAGCCAAAATTTCACATCTTTGATTTTTAGCTTAAGCTTTCCTTTACATCTTTATAAGCTATTTTCACCACACAATCTAAAAGAGCTTCAACTCCTTTACTTGGTTACAAGATTGTGTTTGAGTGAGACTTTGTGATCAAGAAGAAGATCACGTTTTCTTGTATTTTTGAAGTTGTAGATGTTGTGGTCTCAAGTGAGCTTGTAAGCTCTATTGTAGGTGTTGCGGCACCACGAGAGGAACTTACGGGTCCGTTGAGTTCTTGCGGGAACTTGTAAGGGTTGTCGATCTAGCTGGATCGCAATAGTGAAAATCCTTCATTGCGGTGAAGGCGCGGAGACGTAGAGCGGTGGTTCGAACCTCGAAACACATCATTGTATTTGCAATTGCTCTCCTTATCTCTTAATTCAACTCTCATTACTCTTGCATGCTAAATTGTTCGTCTTATTGTAAGTTTTTTTGTGTTGTGATTGTTTATTGCTAGTTGCTAGTAATAGTTTTTAAATTCCGCATTATTTGTCATAAACCTATAGCCATCACCTATTCCCTCCCCTCTAGGTGATTTACACTAACGTCTCACTAGAAGAAGGAATAGGCATCAGCTCTTCCTCGGATCTGATCATAAAAGATTTTCTCTTCCCAACCGGGGTCCTTGGTCGTTGATATTGGGGGAATCGGTCGATTCCAAAAGAAACAACGAAGAAGGGTTCGGATCTGCCATAGTGTTAGGATTACAGAGAATTTTAAAAGATTCAGAGAGAAAAATGGGCTTTTTTGTGAGATTGGAGAAGAAGAAAAAATAGAGAGAGAAGAAGTGGCTACAATAATTTGACGCTGTCGTTGCCTTTTCCTCGAAGAATGGAACCGATCAGGGGTAGTGTGGACATTTGGCGTACAAAAAGACCCACGTGGCCGCTGCGGGCATACTGAGGGCTAGTCGCATTAAAAGCGGTATACGGGTGTTTTTCTACTTTGTTGCAAACTATGAAGACTTTTTCACATAGAAGTTTCATACCAGGGGCCTAAAGACAATTTTTCCTTAAAAAATTGTCAAATTTCACAACTTGACATGTAGCAATTTTGTCAAATTTTTATTTTTAGAATTTATCGTAAAGCATCAACTTTTATAATTTTTAATTTAGAAAATTTTTAGATTTTTTTAGAAATTTATAAAAAAAATATTATTTTTTTATTAATTATTCGGGACGGCTCGGGCCAGCCCGTGTCTGCCACGGGCCCATCCCGACCGGGTCGCGAGCTGGACCCTAGTTTCCAAAATGGGACTCAGGCCCCTAATTTCGCAGGCGGGGTGGGCATGGCTCGGCAACGGCCCGGGCCCGACCCGTTTACATCCCTAACGCTTGGACAACTACAGGGGGCGAGAGAGAGAGAGAGAGAGAGAGAGAGAGAGAGAGAGAGGGAGGAGAGAGAGAGGGAGAGCTAACTACTGAACTGAATTTTCAATTTTACTGTGCCATCACGAACAAGCAAAGCAATAAATTTAGTTTATCTCCTCTTTATTTCAACGAAGTTAATAGGTTGTTTAGCTGTTGGAAAATAGAGCGATGAAAACATAGTGCCCCCCCCCCCCCCCCCCCCCCCCCCCAATATGTCAGATTTCGGAGGTTTTCGAAGCAAAACTCTCTGAAATAAGATATCACATTGTTCAAGCAAAGAGCTCGAGTGGACACTGAATTTTTTTTCTCAGCTTTCACAACAAACAAATAACGGACTGAAAAGAAGAAAAAAAAAACTATGAGGCCCTCACTATCACAAGCAAAAACTGAGTTTTTCGCACGTTCAGGTCAAACAAACAGCCCCCAACTTTCAGGTGCACTACAGCAAAAGCACCCAGAGTCCTTGAAAATTAATCCTTGTCGTTATTTGTTGTCATTTGTCATGACTGGCCGCTGCTAGTGGTGCAAACGAATGCATATGTGTACGATTTGATCTAATCAAGCCGCAATAATGACATATGCTCTTCTTACGGAATCGTATTATCTGCATCCGTTTCTATAATTAAAAAACAAAGCAGTTTACAGCCGAGTACCGTCCGATTTTTCCAACTCATTATGCCTAATTAATTCATGAAATAAGAATATATAATTGATTTAATGTTGTTTGAGATCGGTTAACAATTCATACCAGTCGAACTAAACTATTTCATTTGTTTAGTTCTGATTCCAGTTATATAATCCATCATTTTTGCAGGTTATGTGCATTTTATTGTATAACTTGCTCTTTTATATTATTTATGTTAGATAACTCTTTTCTTGTCCCGTCGCGGGTGTTTCCTTGGTACGCCTAGGTTGATTAGAGTTCTAAGCTCCCCACGCTCCCAAGTTTGAACCCCACCGTGTGCGGACATTTCATTCTCCGATGCCAGCCTTTAGGCATGCCCTAGTTTTGCTCCCTAGTGGTCCTCAGTTGAACATGATGTTGGTGTATTTAACTAGGAAAAAAACTTTTTTCTTAACATGAGAATAAGCAGAATGTTTTTAACGTACTTAAGATGAATGTTGATAATTCAACAAGTCCATAGATCTTACATATATGTAGTCATTTGTGGTTAAGGATGAGAATGGATGTGTCCATGGGCCTCTATTAGATATGTTTAATAGAAAATTTTCTATATGAATATGAATTTTCTCATTTTTCTTATAGAAAAATTTCTATTAACATGTCCAATGAGAGTCCACGGACACGTCCATTCTCACCCCTAATTGTGATGGGTATTAATATAAGTATCCACAGCAAACCAGTAACCACATTTATATTTGTTAATGATAAACAATACGAATATCATAAATGCTATATTCAATATGTGTCTAGTCTATTTGTTACCATAACCTTCCCTGTCTATTGGTGCCAACAATTCAACTCAATAATTGGAGGGTGCTCCTCAGTGACGACGGTCAACATACATGGCAGACTGGTCAGCTGACTTTTTCTCGTTCTTGCTTGGAAGCTGACATCTCGCTTTTCTCCGTCCTCAGGTAGGGGACCTTCTACATTTGTTTATTTACAGTGCAAAAACATAATCAAGAGAAGGATGTAACCTTTGCCAAAAATCCAATTGTCCAGCGTCAACAAGCAAGAAAAAGGCCATTTATATAAGCCTTTGGGTCAATTATTCCCCATTCATAATTGTCTAATATGGCCCACGGCCCACGGTCGTCCGCCACGATCAGGGACCCAGAAAATGAACGTCCAACTGTCCAACTCCAAGACGGCACGTTAGACAATGCACGGCCGCCGGTGATTGGTATGATTTATCTCGTATCATTTATCTATATTTTTTACATAAAAAATGCTATTCAAATATTTTTAGTGATTATTATAGATAAATTAACCATACGAGAAAAGTACAATAATCGCGAATTTTTAAGGAGTGATCAAGTCAGTAAAAACTTTATTAAAGGACTTTTTGATTATGCTGCGAGATTTTGGTCATGATTTTTCTACAAGACTACGAAAAAAGTCATCTAGGTATCTACAGAAAGAAAATACGAAGATCTATGACTTTCATGTTGAGAGTTTTCGCTGATTCAGCCATCTGGTGGCCTGTAGAACTCAAAAAAGTTGTGAAATTATTATTGGATTGAGACAATTTTGTAATATATAAATATTGAAGGGTTTTATTTGTAAAATTTCTCATATTGTATAAACATTGTCCATGAGAGGAGCCAGGGGGCCGGCTGGTTTTCTTTGAGGGTTTTCTTTATATTCTTTTTGGAATGATTTAAGGGTGATTAGGTTCGTTTAGGTTTTAATAATAGAGGATTACTTTTTTTTTTTTTTTTTTTTTTTTTTTTGTGGCTTGGTTCATGCACCATGGTGGCGGCACCTGCACTGTAATGGGAATTTTCTGGGCCGACTTTTGTCTTGTTTTCGTAGCCGAATTTTTCTTGATATTAAAACGTTTTTTCCCCCTTCAAATTGTGTTTCACGCTGGTGGCTGCAGAGTCGGGTTTAGGATTGAGTTCTTTTATATCATTGCTACTATTGTGCCTCTGAGTAGGTGCCTGCCTTTGGATGATGAGGGGCGGTATTTCTTTACAGGTGAGTTATTAATTTAATTAAACTAATTAGTTTTAATTAATTCAGTTTATTTAATAAATTAAGCTAGATAGTTATCAATTAACTGTTGTTAGATTATTTGAATTAATTTAGTTAGTTAAATACCTGCAATTAATTATGATTTGTTTTTTGGCTTAGCTTGTGGTTGATATAAACATGTATGGCTAGATTTCTGGTAAGTATCTAGGGAGGAGGAACTTATACTAGATTTTTGTGTGGTCAATGGTAAATCTTCTGACTAGGACTGTCTGCGTACCAATTGACTTATCACTTTTAGGAGATTGATTTCTAAAATAAGTAGGTATTTGACAGGTTATGGATCTCTAGTTAATTATTCATTCGTAGGGTTTTACTTCTTTTTCTACATTTAATTTAATTTGTCAATTTTTATTTATCTTTGATGGATCATATAACGTGAATGATACCATGTGCTTAGATCTAATGTTCAGACTTAATTTGTCTGTTAGAAACAGAGATTTGGTGATCGACATCAGACCGGTGAAGAGACTGAATTGACCACTTGATCCTAGTTTAGGAGATTCGATCTTAAGTGCTTGACTTGACTTTTTCTAAATTACTTTTTAGTTTAAAAATTCAAACTCATAATCTCTTTAACCCAATTTGTCTAGAAGTGTTCAAATCAAAAGAACCACCTGTCCTTATGAATCGACCTTCAAGTGTTGCAAATGATCAACTGTGCACTTGTGGTTATTAAAACAGGAGAGTGAAATCCTCCCATCAACCGCAGCCTGCAAACAAGCCCTCATTAGTTAAACCAACATTTCAACAAAAAGTCTAGCGTGAATGGTCACATAGTCGGCCTTGGGTTCCTGAAGAGCTTCGCTCACCCACAGGTCACCGGTTTTATAGTGGTCAATTCTCAACCCCACAGGAGATCACGACACATGTCCTGCTTAGGGAACATCGTTTACCATCAGCAAAACCAACTCACCAACAAGCAAGATATGGGTCCAAGAAGAAGATCTCGGGCCTCAACCTGAACTCACAACTGGTCAGACACTGATTACCTAGATCTATCACTTAACCATAGTTAAATTACTTCCTGAGAATTCAACCACTAGTACCGAGTCCATCAAGGAGTCGCTTAACACTCCGACACAAAGAACCCCCCCCCCCCCCAACAATCCGGAGTTGCTCAAGACAACACTTAACTCTATGGATCTCATTATCCTTGCGCTACTTATAGCTGGAGAGCACTATTTCCGATATTCATGGGTCCGACTACACTGCCAGATCATCCCCACGTTGTAAATAATGTAACACTCCTACATCAAAGCGAACAGTTATGAATGATGGCGGATATCTCGGCATGGCGATTCCAGCAATCAAGCGGCATAATCTGGGCGGTTACAAGGAATAACGTGGAAGTCGTACAGTTACGTAGATCCAAAATATCCGCACCCATGAAAACAACTCAGACGGATATAAATACCTCTCCCTCTCCAACGAGAAGGGGTCGGGGAAAAAAATAGAAACCCTAGCGCCCCTGTCACACAAAGTATTTGATTTCTGCTTGTAATTTCTTCGAATTAAAGTAGAACATCTCTCCTTCCTTGATTTTTTCCTTTTGGGTTTTCATGTTAACCCTTTTGTGTTTGTTGTGATCTACGATTCTGTGTGCGACTTGCATATTTTGTGTACGTAGAAAGTCCCTGGAGAATTTTCCACCGCAGATTCGAACTCCGTCGCGGACATATTTAGTTATATTTAACTTTGACCAATATAGTCGCTGATCAGACTCTGGATTTGCTCCCCAGTGGTCGCCAATTCGAATCTCATTGAGCAGTGATTTTCTAACTAAAAAATAAGAAAAAAAAAAGGAGGTGATAACAACATGTAGGTAATACTTTATCTAAGATATCATTACATATGTGTTGTGGAGATTTCCTCCACGGGCGATAAGACAGTCGATCCATACCACAAGTGAGATTAAGGCATGGAGTTAAATGCGTGAAATAAAATAGAGCACAAAAAATTTGAGACACATGATTTTATGTGAAACCCTTAACTGGAAAAAGCCACAGGGAGGAGGAGAAACTTCATTATAATTCCCAAATCTCAAAATCATGGCCATATTGATATCAGTTATAGATTTTTGGTACCAAAATTGAAAATAATTGACATTTAGTCTCAGTCATATCGACTATATCCGTATCATCCCACTCATATTGTCCATATCAGCATTCTTACATATCAATATTGGGCGAAAGCATGATTAACAGTTAACTTGTTTTTTCATAGAGGGCAGAGGGCAGGACAAAGGGCTGCCGAGCAAAAAGAGATATTCTAAGATGAATAATGGACATGCAGGACAAACAAGCGAGAAGAGAGCTATCAAGCGAGCAAGAGAGGATTTGAGTCGAAGCGCTACACGTGATAGGCATAGAAGGGAATATGCACTTTCTAATTCACAATATTTTCAAAAGTCTTGTCAAGAACTTATTTAGAAAATTTGTCTAAAATGCAATATATCATTTCCTGATATTAACTATCTACGGAATATGTAGCACTTGCAAGACAGAGATTCAAAAAATCCACCGAAATTCAGTGCTGAAAACTTCATGGATCTTGGCGCAATACCTATTGAGTTATCACGCCTGACTGATTTAGAGAAAATACTCATTACTAGAATCCATCTAGTTATGTCTGTCTATCATGCTAAAGACCAGCAATACAGTACAATGGTAATGTGATCAACTTTGCACAAGATAGAAACTTAATAGTCAGGGTATTACCGTATAATCCAGTGAATTTATCTACAATATTTATGTTAACAGATCAGGTCATATGCAAATGAATATGCAAACAAAGAGTTTTGAGTTCGATGTGAGTTTGTTCGGCAAGCGCTTGATTGGTTGAAGCATAATGTATATTATAACATATAATAGTTGATAGTGGATCTCTTCAAAAACTTCCAGTCAATAGATACCTGCAGACTTTCCATACACTTCTCAGGATGAAGTGGAATATCAGGATGGAGAAAGAAACAAACCTCGTATGCAAGAAGATGATATAGAGGGACCACCTGAGTTAAATTACGAGGATTTTCATATCAATGATTTTCAAGCTATTGGAAATGTTTCTGTCACTCCTCAACAAAATCAACAAAAGTGTATATAAAGGGCATTACATGTACCAGATGCAGATCAACCATCGCACAAATACCTTTGTCAAATGAGATAATCGATGATTTTTTTCACTCCTCGATACATTGCAATGGTATTTCCTGTGTTATTTCCTTATAGAAATGATGATTTGAGATAAGCTCATCTGAGAAAATTGAATCCCTATAAATACTTTCAATTTCTAATAAAATATTATAATGAAAGATTTGTAAATGACTCTCGATTCTGTTATTTTTCTTGGATTCTATCTCTAGGTGACGAGCTCTTGCTTTTGGTGATGTTTATGTGAGAAAAAATCCAGATGACAATGATTTATCTATTCAACAGATTGAATATATGATATTGTCTGGTGACAAAGCGTTTAGCAAATCGAGTTTCTTATTATGCAAAGATTATTCATGGTACTCAGTCTACTGGTTTGCAAGATTAAAGGCGCTTACTGTTGGCCCAAAGGCCTATCACTCTAGTTTTGATGATGATCAACTCATATAGTTATATTTGCTAATGATCTTGTTTAATTAGTGACAGATTCTTTATCAAGATCTTAGTAAGTGCAAAGCTCAACAAAGGATTAAATGTCAAGATTTGGAGCTAGCACGGGGTGATCCAAGGAGCTTTGGATCAAGCTTGGACCAAGTTAAGAAGATAAGAAGCCTTCAAGGGAAGACTTCAAGAAGTTGAAGACTTGTGTCTAGGTATAAGATTTTTATTTGTTTTAGATAAAATGTAAAGGATAGAATAGATTGGTGGATTGCTCAAGTATATCTTACGCACACACTCTTGATAGAATTGCTTTCATAAAAAGATTTTCATGTTTAGAAAAGAATTTTTATTTGAGAAAAAGATTTTTCATTGGACAAAATACATGTCCTTGGTTTTGATGTTACCTATATACATATCTTTCAAACCAAGTTTAGTGCTTTATGTCAAAACTAGATATTTCATCTTGATTGTGTAGTGGATCATATCCATACACACTATGCTTTAAAGTATATCTTGCTTTTGTATTTGATGAAAATTTTGAAAAACATGTTGATTTAGAAAAACATTTTTTATTATGAGCCAATATTTTCAAGTTACAAAAATAGTCAAATCTTTAAATCCCTAATTTTCTAGTTCTGGCAGTTCTGATTTTTCAGAATTGACAGTGGCCGGTCGACCGGGTCGGTCGACCGGACGTGCACAGACGTGCACGTCTGTGTACACTGGAGAACGGTCGACCGTGCCGGTCGACAGCTTCAGAGAGTCTGCTCTCTGGAAATTCCGGTCGACCGCACCGGTCGACCGACAGAGAAGTAATTCTCTGCTCCAGGTGCGCGTCGACCGGGCCGGTCGACCGGAGGCTCCAACGGTCGGATTCTTGACCGTTGGCGGTCGACCGGACCGGTCGACCGGCAGTACTGACAAATCCCAACGGCTAGTTTTTCTGGCAGCCTATAAATTGGGTTTTTTGTCATTGTTTGAAGCTAAGATTTTAGGAGAGCTTTTGTCAAGTTATTTCCATTCTTTTAGCAGAGTTTTCTCCACAAATAGAGTGCCAATATTTCCTATCAAAAGGGATTTTATCAAGAGAGTTTTATTGTGATTTCTTGAGTTTTCCATCAAAGTCTTTCCTTGATTTCTCACACTACACTTGAACATCCACAGTTATATCTATCCTATAGGAGTGTTGTAGTGAGAGTTTTGTTAGGTGATCAAGTGTTTAGATCACCAAGATCTTTCTTTGTATTTGAGGAAGCGGGCAAGTGTGCTCGTGGTGTTTTGAGTTCGGGTGCGGACTTGTTGTACGAGGTGCGGCCTCGACTAGCCGGTGGGCTTGTGGTGTGTAAGGGACTTTGGGAGTCCGAGGGCTTGTAGGTGTTGCGGCACCAAGGAGAGATCCGGTTGGATCGTGCATAGTGGAAATCCTTCGTGTGTCGAAGGCGGGATGTAGAGCAAGTGTGCTCGAACCTCGAAACAAACCCTTTGTGTTTGCGATTGCTCACTCTTGCTCTCTTACTCTATTTGTCTCACTTATATCTTGCATTACTTTATAGTCTTTATCTCTTATTTGCATGATATACCTTTGTGCTCATAATTGCTATACTTGCTTGGGATTGTTATTAACACTAGTATTCAACCAAGAGAGCCAATGCGGCACCTCAACCCATTCAAGGGAATCTAGAGGAGTTTGTCCAGAGCCTCGCAAGGAGAATTCGGCAACACTCTTGTGTTATACATAAGTGTTCAATTAAAAAAGTTTAATTTGGTCAACTTAGTTTTAATTCCGCATTATTTGTTCATAAGTGACCATTAGATTAGCCATCACCTATTCACCCCCCCTCTAGGTGATCTTCAATTGGTATCAGAGCTAGTGCTCTTGATATTGGGTCTAACAACCTAAGAGTTAAAGATCCTCTTTTAGGCTAATCACAAGATTTGTACACACACTATGGACTTCATGTCACCACCCACCTTTGACATTCTTAACATCCAAATTTGGAAGGTTAAGATGTCTTTGTTCCTCAAAGGACTTGGCCTTAGTGTATATCTTGCCACAACTAATAAAGAATATTGCTTAAATGGTAAGAACATTGTGGCTAATGCAAAAGCCCTTCATGCTATTAAGTCAACCCTAAATGATGATTATTTATCTAGGTTTTAATGTTGAATCGGCTTTTGTAGCTTGGAACATCATCACCTCCCTTGGCGAAAAGGACCTATACTATGCGGGGAGCGATTCGGACGTTGGAAGCGACATCTCCAACGTATGCTATATGGTCCAAGGGGATAACCCCCTTGAGGTAAACTCCGAATCCGATGATGAGGACATGTCATATGATGAGCTCACTTCATTTTGCCAAACAATTCTTGAGAAATATGACATGATTAAAAGGAAATAAAAATTTGAAAAAGAAAATTGCTTGCATGCATATAGAACAAGATTCTTTTAAATCTAACATTGCATGTTTAGAAAGATAACAAGAATTTGAAAAAGAATTTTGATGCCATGCTTAATGATAAAGATTCATTAGAAAATAAAATGGCATGCTTAGAAAAAGAAAATAAAGATTTGAAAAATGAAAATATTTCCCTTATGTCTAATTAAATGATCTTTGTGAAGGGAACACTATTTTGAAAGATAAAATTGATATGGTGGAAAAACAAAAAGAAGTTGTTTTTCAAGAAAATAAATCTTTGAAAGAAAAATTTGTGAAAAAGAAAAGGATTTTGTTTCACAAAAGAAAAGAAAAATGACCATATATCTCATCATGCTTTACATGCCACCACTAATGAGATTAAGAATTTGAAAAATAAAATAAATAATTTGAGTTCAACCTTGAACTTTTGTGCATTTAATCATTCTAAGTTGGAGTTCATGTTTGCAAAGAAACAAACTCCTTCCTCTCATGCACATCATCATGATCATGCTTATGTTCACAACGATCACAAACATACACATAAGCATGCTAAGGTGTACATATGTACATATTGTGGCCGCAAAGGCCATTTAGCAAAATTTTGTTTTGATAAGAAACCTCATTTATATTTTGCTAAGTATAAAAGATTTTGGGATCCTTACAATAAAGCTAACCCCAAAGGACCCAAGAAAGTATGGGTACCAAAACCCCCACCCTTTGATTTTGATGTAGGTGAGGGGTCTCACAAAACGTGAGAGGATTGGTGCCTTGATAGCGGATGCAATGGACATGATGGACAAACTTTTGGATGCATTGCTATCAAGGAAATTTTGGTGGGAAAGACCACCATGCTATGGAGCTTCGGAGTTGGTAAAAATTTCTAAACTCCTATTTTATTTATGTACATGCTTTTATTTTCTTAATATCATTCATAGCATGTTCATGTTTTAGATTTTATGTGCTTCATGTGGTATTTACATGCTTAAATGTAGAATGTGTCAAAACTTGCATTTATACATATATGAATAGTGAACTACAATTGACTCATATATTTGAACTTCATGCTCATTTGTATCCACTATATGCATGTGTATAGGCTAGTTTTGATGATTCGGTCATTTATACTTGTTATGCCTATCTTTGATCTTACTTCATGTATATGTGTGTTTAATTCAAATCTAATAATATACATGTATACCCCTTGAGTCATTTGCCTTCATGCAATATATATTGGACTCTTTTCATATTTGGGATATGTATGCATATTGTTAGAATTGGATAAATCATACATATACCATGAAGATTAGTATTTTAAATAAATAATAATAATAAAATTATTTTTCATGTTTTTGATTTGTGCAACAAAATGTGATTTATGATCTTTTTGAGCTTGAATGACTATTTTCATAAAATGCTATTTACATGATCTTTTGAACACTCATCCTTATGATACAAAATATTTTGAGCTTTATAGACCATGAGTGATTATATCTTTATGTATTTAGCAATGCTTTATGAAAAATATATGATTTGTTTTAAGATGAAAAATAAGATTTTCATGAGATTCATGCTTCACCTTCTATTTTCATGAAAATACTATTTACATACCTTTGAACACTCATCTTTTATGATAAAAGATATTTTTGAGATTTATGGACTATGAGTGCTTAAACATGCATGTATTTAGTATTATTCATGGAAAACATTTGACTTTGTATTTTTGAAGGATCTTTAACTAGTTTGTCAAAAATCCATTTAAACTAGTTATCTATTCTTCAAATTGATTCACATGATCCTATTTTTAATCATATGGATAAATTCTTTTGTATTTTCAAAATTTATTTGATGCTTCATGATTTGAATATTAGTTTAAATGTTAGCATTTGTCAACACTTGGATTTATACTTATACACATTATGGATCACAATAAATCTATATATGATTGGTTTTGAATGCTTATTTGTGCCCATTAGGTGTGCTAGTATAGCCTAAGTTTTGATGATTATTACGTTTTAAACTTGTATTCCCATTTCGGATTTATGCTATGATCGTGTGCTTTCATTTCATGTATATGTTTGTCTTACCAAAACATTAAGATATACATGGATACCTCTTGAGTCATTTGCCTTTCATGCAAATCTATATATGGACTCAATTGTGTTTTTAAGGATATGTGTGTATACTTAATGTCTTGTCAAAACATACATATATCTTGAAATATAAATTTTTGTTTTTAATAAAAATTTTGTAATTTTTCAATAAAATTTTTGTGATGGATTTCATGATTTCAAAATTTTAAGGAATATTGAGTTTTATTGCTATTTTTCATGATACCATGTTCCACATAACACTAGCACACTCACTTCTTTTTGATATGGACTTTATGGATAGAGTGCTTTTTAGTGCTTTGTGTTTCATTGATATTTCATGAAAAACTTTTGACTTATTCCTTGATTGAAGGATTCCGTACTAGTTGTTAAACACCTTCATTTAACTAGTTCGAATTCTTCATGTGGTAGATTTTATGATACATACACTTAAGCTTAATTTACATTTTCAATTGGTATCATTGGATTGTTTCAATTGGTATCAATATGACCTCTTATTGTGTATACTCATATGTTGTTCTTTCATATATGTATGTATCTACTTAATTGGTATACTCTTTTCATACATATATATGATTGTTGTGTGCTTGTATTAAAATGGATTTATATTTTAAAGCACAATAGTTGTTAATGCTAAGCTTACTTCAAATCTTATTTATTTTAAAGCTTATGCATTGTATTTCAAATTGGTATCAAAATTCAAAATTTGATTGTTCTACATTTGGTACCTTAAAAGAAAGTTGTGTATTTTAAGATATTTCAAAATTTTGTTTTCATAAGAAAGTTCAAAATTTTGTCTTGTTAAAGATATATTCAAAATTTTTGATTTGTATTTCCTATATGCAAGGAGAGCTTAACATCTCTCTTACATATGGATTCATGTTGAGTATATTATAAATTGAGGAGCTTGACAACTCTTCTTTATATGATATACGTGTGTAGGGGAGCTTCACATCTCCTCTTATGCATTACATAATATGTGTTATGTGAGTTAGGGCTTGTCATCCCTTCTTCATGTAATGCATATGTGTAGGGAAGTTAACTTAGCGTCTTCTTCTTCATGAATGTATATCGCATATAAATCTTATTGATTGATTTGATTTTACCCTCCTTGATTTCCTTATTTTTGACAAAAAGGGGGAGAAAATTTGTTTGATGATTTGAACTTTGAACCCTTTGTTGATGATTGACAAAAAGGGGGAGAAGTATTTGAGTTATATGCATGATTTCCTTAAGGGGAGAAGTATTTGTTCCTTACTTAAGGGGGAGAAAGATTTTGAGATTTTGAGTTTTTATACTTGTGCTTTTACTCATACATAGAAATAATATAATAAGATAAAAGCTTGAGAAAAAGATTTGTGCATTCATTTGCATACATATTTATGTGCTTTAATGTCATATCTATTTATTTCTAGTGATGCATGAGTTAAGGGGGAGCTTCTTTGAAGCTTTACTTTAATCCATGCATATATAACTTCATGAGTTTTTGTCATCATCAAAAAGGGGAGATTGTTGGCCCAAAGGCCTATCACTCTAGTTTTGATGATGATCAACTCATATAGTTATATTTGCTAATGATCTTGTTTAATTAGTGACAGATTCTTTATCAAGATCTTAGTAGGTGCAAAGCTCAACAAAGGATTAAATGTCAAGATTTGGAGCTAACACGGGGTGATCCAAGGAACTTTGGATCAAGCTTGGACCAAGTCAAGAAGATAAGAAGCCTTCAAGGGAAGACTTCAAGAAGTTGAAGACTTGTGTCTAGGTATAAGATTTTTATTTGTTTTAGATAAAAATGTAAAGGATAGAATAGATTGTGTGATTGCTCAAGTATATCTTACGCACACACTCTTGATAGAATTGCTTTCATAAAAAGATTTTCATGTTTAGAAAAGAATTTTTATTTGAGAAAAAGATTTTTCATTGGACAAAATACATGTCTTGGTTTTTGATGTTACCTATATACATATCTTTCAAAACCAAGTTTAGTGCTTTATGTCAAAAACTAGATATTTCATCTTGATTGTATAGTGGATCATATCCATACACACTATGCTTTAAAGTATATCTTGTTTTTGTATTTGATGAAATTTTGAAAAACATGTTGATTTAGAAAAACAGTTTTTATTATGAGCCAATATTTTCAAGTTACAAAAATAGTCAAATCTTTAAATCCCTAATTTTCTGGTTCTGGCAGTTCTGATTTTTCAGAACTGACAGTGGCCGGTCGACCGGGTCGGTCGACCGGACGTGCACAGACGTGCACGCCTGTGTACACTGGAGAACGGTCGACCGTGCCGGTCGACCGCTTCAGAGAGTCTGCTCTCTGGAAATTCCGGTCGACCGCACCGGTCGACCGACAAAGAAGTAATTCTCTGCTCCAGGTGCGCGGTCGACCGGGCCGGTCGACCGGGAGGCTCCAACGGTCGGATTCTTGACCGTTGGCGGTCGACCGGTAGTACTGACAAATCCCAACGGCTAGTTTTCTGGCAGCCTATAATTGGGGTTTTTGTCATTGTTTGAAGCTAAGATTTTAGGAGAGCTTTTGTCAAGTTATTTCCATTCTTTTAGCAGAGTTTTTTCCCAAAATAGAGTGCCAATATTTCCTATCAAAAGGGATTTTATCAAGAGAGTGTTTATTGTGATTTCTTGAGTTTTCCATCAAAGTTCTTTCCTTGATTTCTCACACTACACTTGAGCATCCACAGTTATATCTATCCTATAGGAGTGTTGTAGTGAGAGTTTTGTTAGGTGATCAAGTGTTTAGATCACCAAGATCTTTCTTTGTATTTGAGGAAGCGGGCAAGTGTGCTCGTAGTGTTTGAGTTCGGGTGCGGACTTGTTGTACGAGGTGCGGCCTCGACTAGCCGGTGGGCTTGTGGTGTGTAAGGGACTTTGGGAGTCCGAGGGCTTGTAGGTGTTGCGGCACCAAGGAGAGATCCGGTTGGATCGTGCATAGTGGAAATCCTTCGTGTGTCGAAGGCGGGGATGTAGAGCAAGTGTGCTCGAACCTCGAAACAAACCCTTTGTGTTTGTGATTGCTCACTCTTGCTCTCTTACTCTATTTGTCTCACTTATATCTTGCATTACTTTATAGTCTTTATCTCTTATTTGCATGATATACCTTTGTGCTCATAATTACTATACTTACTTGGGATTGTTATTAACACTAGTATTCAACCAAGAGAGCCAACGCGGCACCTCAACCCATTCAAGGGGAATCTAGAGGAGTTTGTCCAGAGCTCGCAAGGGGAATTCGGCAACACTCTTGTGTTATACATAAGTGTTCAATTAAAAGAAGTTTAATTTGGTCAACTTAGTTTTAATTCCGCATTATTTGTTCATAAGTGACCATTAGATTAGCATCACCTATTCACCCCCCCCTCTAGGTGATCTTCACTTACAACCATGGTAAAATAAATAGGGCCTCCAACAATTTTCTTCACACTTAGTGCGGCAGCCAGAGTTGTTTCAAATTTTAGATCCATTAAAAAAACTTCAAAGCTTGAGTCATTTCGAACGAAAAAGAAAAAGAGCAAAATTGCTTAATGAAAATCTAATTGTTGTATCATGATTCTTGAAAAAAAGAGTAAATTTATTCTTTGAACACTTCTTACTTAAGGATTTCTCTGTGATTGATTATTGGTAACGATTTGAGTGGCAAAATAAAAGAAATGGACATGTCCATGTGTTCCTTTGACTTCAAGATGGTCCAATGTTAGTCATATAGCAACAAATAATGATGAGAATATAAGAATCAATGAATATTTTGATCGGCTTGTCTGCACTGAAAACTCAGATACTACCATGTCAATCAGATTTGATGAACACTCTTGTGCACGCAATTTGTCGATTGAAGAGGATATGAATGTTGATGATAATGATTATGCTTCATTAGTAAAATGGGTCATGAGGCACTCAAAATGTGGAAGCTACTGCCTTCGCTTACACAAATCCACAAAGCAAATGGTATGTCTCTTTACGTTCTCATTGATATAAGATATAAGTCGATTATTGAATAAGAACCTCCGAATAGTAATAATTATAGGTTCATTGAGCGTCGAAATGATCCATTGGTGTGTGCTCACAACAGAAAGATTCTTCAGACATTGAGAAAACATTGATTGGTCTCCTATCTTATCCGTGCAGTCTGTGTAAACAATATTGCCAAATATGGAGCAAAAGCAGAACCAGCCTAAAAAACCTTTACAGCTAATTTATGAGAGATTATTGAAGGTCTTCATCGGCAATGTCAAATTGAAAGATCGACAATCAACAGCCTCATTATGAAAAGTATATCTGAGAGAGATATTCCGCTTAAAAAGTATACAACTTGCTTATAGGGTATCCACTATTAAAATCATCAAAGAAGTTTATTCTTCTAAACTTAAGTGAAATGAATATGTTGTCATCAACTGTAAAGAGAAAGCAAGATGATAATGATGGAGAGAGTATTGGTACAGGTTCAAGTTTTGTTCATAACTATGGCGAAAAAATACTACTTCAATCGTGACCACTGGCTCATATATAAAACAAGTGTAACTGTACAATTGGTCCCTGAAATTGATGAATATATTCCTCAAAATAGTGAAAAATAGGAATCATTTTAATCGTCAACAAGTCTTACTTTTTCATCACTACCATAGTCTTGAAGAAGCGAAGGGTCCTTTTCAGTCCTGGTCTGAGCAAAACAATAATTTAGGATATGCAGCAAGTCAAAAATGATTCTTCTAAAACTATTGATGATGACGTTGAAGATGATCGAGATACAAAGATGTAGAACAAATACACGTGAAGAATAGATGTTGGCAACATTGATAGGGCCTATGTAGTTTCTTCGAAGATGTTCAATTGGGAATGAAGGATTTAGATACTTCACACAATTGGCAGAAAGTTTAGATCACTATCCGAACATTGAGATTGAAAGAAAGTGGGTACAAACTCATTTATGTGGGAGATAAGAGCATACAATGAAGCCAATAAATAACACAATTATTTTTCTACTTCATCAGTTGTCTAATGAACAATTAAAGACTCATGATTTCGTGCTTAAATCACTTAAGGATGGAAGTACCATTCGAATGACTATTTGTGGAGGAGCAGAAACCGATAAGTCCATTCATAAAAGCTATTGTTCAATCAATTATTGAATGCTCAAAAATAACAGAGCAGTTCGCATAATGGCTCCGGCTGGTGTTGCAGCTTTTAACATTGGGGGCTACTATCCACCATAAACTGACAATACATGTAGGAAAAAATCAAAAGAACCATACAGGCACATTACTGGTGATCAATGTCAACGATGCAAGATGATTTTAAGGACGCCAAACTCATCATTATTGATGAGTATAGCATGGTTGGTAGAGCAATACTTGCTACCCTTGACCTTCGGTATCAAGATATATTTGTAAAAAATGAACATTTTGTGAATGTCTCAGTTGTATTGGTGGGTGACATGTTCCAATTACCTCTCGTAATTGATAGTCTATTATATATTAAAGATGGAAATCTAATGCAACAAAATGAAAGAATTGCTAGTTCTGGATTCAATAGGTGTGTTGTATTGTCTCAGATTTTTCATTAAGTAGGTAGTGGAGAGGATTTATTTAGAGAAGCATTACAAAGACTTAGTGATGGAACATCTACGGTCTGGCATCTGTTTCGAACTCGAGATTATTCGATTTTAACAGCTGATGATAAGAAATTTTTAGATATGCGCTTCATATATTTTCAACTAAAAAGGTCTTAATGAATATAAATGCAGTCATTTAATTGACCTTGGAAAGTCGATAGCTTATGTACCTTCAAAAAATAATTGTGATACTACTTTTAGTGCTTTGTCAGATGATGAAAAGGTCTTAAGAAAGTATTGTGTTTATCAATTGGTGTCCTTGTCATCATACGTGCAAGTTTCGCCACATATAATGGACTCATCAATAGTGCGATGAGTACTATTGTACATATTTTCTATACGTCTGATTGCAAATCCCCAATTGACATACCCTTCACAATAATGGTTGACTTTGATAATTATCAAATATTTGCTTTCATGAAAGCATCAACATAATGCCAATCACGCCACAAACATCCAATTGAAAAACATCAACTGAAATCTCATGCCAAAGAACTCAACGACCCATTATCTTATGTTGGGTTATAACAATACAAGATACTCTTGATCGAGCGGTGGCAGATATTAGTGACAGGGAAAGCTTTGGATTGACTTTTGTTGCATTATCTAGGACTAGGAAGTTGAGCGACATGGAATTTTATCTAATGTTCAGTTTTAAAAGGCTGCAGAAAATTGAAAAAAGTAAGATTTTAAAGATCAGTTATTCGAGGAGGAGCGCATAAACCTCATGCAATTCATGCTTTGTTGAATTTGGAAACTCCTTATACTTGTGAATAACGTATATGAATATCTACCGTTTCAATTAGTCTATTATGTTTCATTTAATATTTTTGCTACTAACTATTAATATTTTCTTACAGGTTTGAATGAGCTAGCTGTAAAAACGAAATTTCAATCTATTGAAAATTTTGATTCATTTACCTTGTGAAGAAAAAAGGTAATTCTTTTTTACATGTTTAACACACTCATTGTATAACATATGAATCTAAGTATTGAGAATTGATGATCTTGCATTTGATTGTGTCAAAGATTTTGATATCTCAGTTGACCTTTTGGCAATCTCTCCTTCGCCGCCTCCAATCTCGATCGATCGGTTCTCACTACTTTGCAGTATATTAGTTAAAATATATAGTGGGTACGAAGACAAATAAACTTTAAAGAAAGCAAAAAAGTAATCCCCCCACCCACACACAGAGACAAAAAAAAAAAAATTTAATTTTTGGGTCAAGATTTTTCAGCCACTAAAATTGAAATTAAAAAGTACTAACATAATCAAAACCGACCGATTGAAGGTTTTTTCTGATGACTCATATAAAAACTTTGTTCATCCGTCTATTTATCTATCTGTCCGTCTTTTCTTCTCTTAGCCCCTCTTTAGTCTTTCTCCTCTTTCCGTCTGGTCAGTCGGTTTCTCAATGGCAATAGAATTCTAGTACAGCCCCAACTCTAGATCCAAGAATCCAAAATGTCAATAAATAACACCCCTAACCTCATCCTAAGCCCCGAGGGAGGGGTGAGAGAATGAAGCAGCAGCAGCAAAGCCCACGATCAAAGTGGCTGCTCTCTGCGGCTCTCTCCGCAAGGCCTCCTACAACCGCGGCCTCCTCCGCTGTGGTAACAACTCTCTCTCAATTTTTTTCAAAACCTCGGAGTTTCTTTTTTAAATTTTCATTTATTTTCTTTTTTAAATTTTCATTTATTTTCTTTTTTAAATTTTCATTTATTTTCTTTCATTGTGTGCGTCCAGCAATCCAGCTGTGCAAAGAATCCATCAACGGGATGCAAATCGAGTACGTCGACATCTCGCCCCTCCCCTTTCTCAACACAGATCTTGAGGTCAATGGCACGTTCCCTCCGCCTGTGGAAGCCTTCAGGCAAAAGATCCTTGAGGCTGATAGCATCCTCTTTGCTTCCCCAGAGTACAACTACTCATTTACAGGTGAGTTTTTAGTGGCAACCTAATCTGTCATCTGTTCAATTGTTTGTTTCGGGTTAGCAAATAGGACGATTGATTGAGAAAATTGACATGAATTTTGGTTTGGTTTGGAAAATGAAGAAAACCCATTGCTTGACAATTGGGTATGTTTGAAGATATCATGTCCATCAAGTTTTGGCTGGAGAAATAAAACTGGGAGTGGTTTGTTTAAATGGATGATTTTATTATTTTAATATGGTGGTAGAATCCACTACATATAGTGGGGTCTTGACAGTGGGTTCGGAATCACAGTCTACACAGAAGTGGAAGCTATTATTTCTTGCACATAAATGTATTTATATACATCCTGACCCTTTTTGTTAAGCTTCTAATAGACTAGATGCTTGCACATGAACATAATAATGTCCACCATCATGTATGAACTATTCATCATCCATAGGGTCGGGTATCCATGGGCAATCACGAAGATATGATGGGCTAACATCCATGAAAACCACCATGTTCAGGCATCTAACGTTGGTCATAATCTTGAAACAATAGACTTCACATTGGGCTTTTACTTCCACCTGAATCACGACTTTCTTATGGCAACTTAACCACCCACTAGCAAGTAATACGGTTTGTAGAAGTCGATTGATGAAGCACACAATACAATCCCAATAGGCTAACACATTAGATCTTATATCCCCGTCACATAATAAGCATTCTCACTTCTACTCAATAGTTGTAAAGCACAGTAGGCCACACAGGTGGTTGCCTGGTTCCTAGTTGCATAGTCAATGGACAGATCAACAAAACAGCCTTTAATACAAATTTTCAGGGTCAGCTAATAGATCACTTCTTCCATTCAGCTCCTATTAAGGTTGTCACCTCAGTTAAATTAACACTATTAGATTATTTTTATTTTCCTCCATGTTTGTTTATGCTATTATGACTAACAATTTAGGCTCACATGTAATCCTTGTTTCTACATTAATTATGATCTTGTCACTTCTCTTAATTGGCACACTGATTAGCTTCCAATACACATGCTTAAACCATCTCAATGTTACCTTCAATGGAAGCAAACTAAGTTCTTACTGATACACTTATTTCTCATCACTTCTCCTATATAGGGCCTAGCCATCGCGAATATTCTTAACGGGAAAAAAGAGAGAACAGAGGAGAAAATGAACATGTCTCCATGGTTTGACATTTGATTTTGTCGGGAACCAATGTAAAACAAAGCCAAAGTATTGATTCAGGCTTATCCCTAGAAACTCCATTAAAAAAAGGTTAGAAACAACTACTAAAGCACAAACTAGCCTGAACTTCATCCTAGCGTTCCCGCTTTCTGTTGTGCTGCTCCTATTTACCGTTGTCTTTTTCAGTATTTGATTATCTTCTTCCTTCTCTTAGATGGTGGTGGTAATGAGATTAAGATTTTAAGGTGAGCTAAGAGTTAAGGGCTTCTTTAATTGATTTATGGAATCTACTCTAAGTTTGTTAGCCAAAGGTTGAACTATTTTGTTTGATTTTTGTTCCCAATTGGTTTTCAGATCTCTGATCCTGTATAATGAATTGGACTGAACCCAATGATTGTTGCTTTGGTATAGGCACAAAGGTATGCAGTCTAGGATGCATAGCATCAGCATGACATGCATGCCCAAACAGGCTCATGGCCGCGTGGCTGCAAGCTTGCAGGTTATTACAATATAATGACCTACCATGCTGGATGGTAAGCTGTTCGGGCACCAGAGGGGGAAGACACGATTAGTTTTGGTTACAAATTTAGTTTTTATTTTGGCTGGACTGGTAATCTATTTATATTCGTGGATGCATGACCAGAATAAGCTAAATGATTCTATGTGAATTTGGTAAACATATTGATGGGGGGTCAGTCTATTGTAGTTTTTTTATTTAGTTTTTTATTTGTGTTAGTTGTTTTAGTCCCTTATCAGTTATGATGGGGAAAGACTCCAGTGTATGGGCCTATATAACACCAGGACCTGTAGTTGTTTATTCAAACTATGATGATTTGAATTAATGAAACCCGGATTAGCATGCTGATGTATTTTTCAAAATGAATCTCTTGCATGCTGATTTGTGAGAGTGTTTGAGAGATCACCTGGGTGCTGATTCCTGAATTAATCAAAATTTATCTTTATTTTTATTTAAAATTAGTTTTGCATTACATATATACTATTGGTGAAGAATGTACCAGACCTTTATACACAAAACATCGTAAAGAATCTGATGATTTACATTTATCTAACTTTGATCGCTCCCCATGGGTATATATATGTTTTTCACTACTAAAACTTGGAGGGAGAGGCTTTAATACTCCTAAGACATAACTATTTTATAAAAGTGCATGATATGCAAAGAATTTGGATGATCCATGTACTAAAAGGTATATAAACAAAATTATACACTTTGAAGACAAATTGCTCATAGAAATTGTTGTAAATGAAAGGTTTCTAATTATTAGAAACCTGTTTTTTTGATGCTGCTTAAAACAAGTAAATAACCTTCAAACGGGGTAATTTTTGTTTATCGAACTTTCAAATATTTAGATTAAAATTAAAGAAATGGATTGTGTAATTTTTATTGCAGAACATGTACTTTTGTAGATGAATATAATTTAGTTATGCACTAAGGAGTATTATCCCCTCACCTAAACTTGTATGTTGATCCATACAGGGAAAGTTTAACGAGGTAATATGTATTGAGGATGCATCCACTTATTGATGATAAACATCAGCTAACCTAAATTAATAAAAGACCAGATCAAATGACCATTGAAAGCAAAAATGACAATCCTAGAAGCAATTAGGTAAACAGTGGGAAAAATGGAAATTCGTAACTTATATATTCTCTTTACTTAACGATTAATGCATGTGTGTTGATTGATCCAATGTTCACATACACACACAAACATGCATTTATTATAATAGTGCATTTCTGCGGATATCATGATTAGTGCCGATAGAAGTGTATATAAGTATGAATACACAAACACACAGACATTGTTTCAAATAGTGCCATATTCTGATATATGTATCACCAGTATTATATTGGATTTCAAGATACTTGATATAGTATTAGCTTTACAATATGGGTCAATATCGAGGCTGATATGGCCAGTATTGCCATATTGATGTCTGATGTTGCGATATCAATATTAAAACCATTGGTTGACACCGATACGGATGTCTAAGATTTTCAACATGCACAGAGACATTTATAACAGCGTTTTGATGAATATATCATGATAATGGCTAAATACAAGGTCAATGTATATAAATTATGAATATTTGAATGAGCCATGCATCATTGCCTTCATCCTGGTACTTCATAATACATATGTTGCCGGATGATCACTTCTCCAAAATGGTTAAGCTGATGAGTAGTTCCAAACGCAGAAGGTAAATCCCGTTATTATAATTCTTTTTCTGCACAGTTGAGATCCAATTAGTTTGCGATGCGTGCAACTAAGGCCATGACTGACACATTTTTCGCATCTGGGACTCGGGTGGCTAAGCTAACAATGTTTATCAATCAATCTTAACACTCCCTCTCACATGGGCATTTTGGCATGTGGAAGGCCTTCAACGAAAGGATGGCTCGTTCGAAAATGAGCCAAATAAATATATTTTTGCTAATAATGAGTTTCAAATTCAGATTCTTTACCTGGTGTCATGTTAGATAACCACTTTACCCAAAAGCTTAAGCTGATGGTTGTTGGGGTTAACAATGTATATCAAGCAATATTGACAAGTTCTTCGATTGCTAAATCACATTAACTCTTTACATGAAGAAAAGACTTATTACTTTTTATATTTATTATAAAAAGATGATGTTATTATGTGACATGAATTCCAAACATGAGTGCTCTACATGTGACAAGCATATAAAAAAATACTGATTTTTAAAATAAATTTAACATTAACAAGAAGGAAAGATAATACTGAGATATACTGCATTATTTAGGAAGAAGAAAAATACTGCTAACTTGTATGTTTGATACGTGGCAATATAGATGTAATTTGCGCCTCTGTGGTTTTATCTCATTTTAACCATACTGGGGTAGCACTGTGTTGATATCACAAACTTATGTGGGCTGATATTGGTGAAAATATCAATGTGATATCCTTGCGGATTGATATCATGTTCAATCATCTATATTATGCATAACATGGTTATATGTTTTGGCATAAATCTCATAATTCTTGGGTTGATTTTGGTGGCATTAGCTTGAATCCACAGCCAAAAATTAGACGGAAGTACGGATCAAATCTATTCAGCTTATACTCAATCTTGATAGCTCAATTGGAGTCGAGTCTTGAGCAAAGGCGTGCATGGAACAGACATGTGCGTGTGATAATGTTAAAGCTGAACAACTTTTGTTTTCTTAGTTTTCCCTAGCATGAAATGCCTGGCTAGACTGGTTTCCGATCTAAGGTTCTATGTGGAAGGTGCCACACTGGAATGCACTCATATTTGAAATGTGTACCACAGAATAAGAAATTTGTAGGATTTGCTTGAGCTCTTTGACATTAATTTAGTACACTTTTAGAGCCCCCCAACACGCGCGCGCAGAGAGAGAGAGAGAGAGAGAGAGAGAGAGAGAGAGAGAGAGAGAGAGAGAGAGAGAGAGATTTAACTAGAGTTGGTGCTTTAGAGAGGAGCTTTTAAGTTTTCTCATCGCTTTAGGAGTCATGCAGATGGTGCCCCTTGGAGATTCTAATTCCACACCATTTATCATGTGCACCATAACTCAAAATTTAATGGAAAGAAATGACGTTATGACCTGTCATCAACTTCAGGATATTTATTCATTCATTTTTATTCATGCATCCTAAATTATGTTAATCAAGAACGGTGGGGTGTGTTT